>JBCJKH010012484.1:0-48456 GCA_039877255.1 Loriculus beryllinus
GGAAAACTGTCAAGTCAGCATGCTTTTGATTAGTTTACAACCTCTCCTGTTCCAAGTTGCTGCCCCTGGGCAGTTAACCTCCCTGTAAAATGGGCTCAGCTATACTCGAGGTGCTACTGTGCAAAGGGAGGCTTGAGGAGAGGACTGCAGCTCTCACTCCTACACAACAGTGAGAAACCAAGTGCCCATCTTGAACAAGATGTTCATCTGCTTCTATCATACGGCTTTCATTCAGCACGTTATATTTATCAGCTCTAGGCATTACACAACCGAATTCCTGCCTGTAAGACCTTGGTTACTTTTCTCAGAATCCTTTTCATTTCCTCTAGGAAATTTAAAAAAATAAAAGAAAGAGTGAAAAGTATGCTATTCCTTTACTGCTTCAAAGCATATTTTTCAGCAAAGGCATGCTTTGTCTGAACTTATTAATAATTCTGTACTGGATATACTGCAAGATCCTTTATCTAAGACTGCAGAACATTTTGCCTTAAATCCCTAATTGGAAATGTTAATGAGTCCCTACAAGAAGGCTGAAACTCCCACATCTGAAGTTCCATGATCCTGTGGATATCAGAAGTTCAGAAATAAAGTATTTCAGGAAGCCCAATCTTGTAAATTCCATCCTATTTCTGAGTTCTCAGGTCCAGCTGAGTTTGTATTAATTTCAGCTTAAGTTGCAAGGACAGAAGCTTTAGCAGCATCACCCACAGCATAGCTATACAGCACAGGGCTTCCCATCCTCCACAACCTTTAATGGTTTGAATGTAGTTGCAAATCTAAGCAGATAACTGCAGCTGCCTTCAACTTTAATACAGAGGTCTAGCCAACAGAGCCTGCAGGTGCCAGCAGACAGTGATTCATTTAGATCCAAACAAGGGTATATTTGATCAAGTAAGGGGCTTTACTTGTTGTGAAGTGCACTGTCTCTGGTCTGCAGCTCTTTCCCTAGGCAGAGGGCATCACAGAGATACAGTATACTTTGCATATTGGAAGCCCTGGGTAGGATAGTTGGCAGTTCCGCAGGAAGCAAGATGGAGTGAGGCAAGTGAGACTATTGGTCTCTGTTGACCACACATTATCTTCTGTAGCCATTTATTTAGCTCAAGCCAAAATCCAACCGTGTGCCCCAAGGTCTTGCAGAATGCCTCAGGGTCGACAAATGGAAGGCCAGTTCCAAGGCTGCATTTAAAAACCAACAAATCTACAACACATAAGCTAAGCCTCAAATGCCTGTCCCAGTCAAGAAAGACAGACACAGTTAACAGCAGCATCCACAGAACGTCCTTACATGAAGGGGAAACGCAGAGGTCAGAAATGCTGGACATGCTCCCACAAGTCGAAGAATGATCACTTGGCAGGGATTGCAGCTTCTCATCCCTATCATAAGAACTGGTATAATTTTCTGGCCTAGAGAAGAAAGGAAAATGCAAGGTGATGAATGCTTGTAGCACAAAAAGTTGCATGAGAGTAAATTATAATTTTTTCTAATTGTCTGCAATGACATAGAAGATACTGACATTATTTTATATTTCATATTGCAAACTAGAACTAAGGACATAATTTAACTGCATGACTTCAGCTCCCCCAAACCAGGTGATGCTAAACATATTTGAAATAAACACTTTTTTCTGCTGCAATAAAAGAGCCAAGGAAAGGAAACCGTAACTCCTTGCAGCCTGAAGACCCAAAATGCCTCAGGACACTTAAAAGAAAAAGCCTGTAGCAGTGCGGCTGAGAGGTCTTCAATACTCAGCTTTTTCAAGGATTTAAGAGTTGCACCTGAATATTACAAGGAATTTGCTTTACAGAGCAGTATACAATACAGATTTAAAACGAAAGTAGATAAGAAATAAAACCGTTGATTTCCCAAGTGAGGTTGATCAATGAAAACCTGAAGTAGGTGAAGGACAGAACAGGGTCAAGATTGCTTAGTAATAAGCAATAAAGCACAGCAAGAGGGGTGTGAAAAGGGTGTGAAAAACAGAAAGTCTCCCTGTCCAATACCAGGTTAGGGTAACTAGATTATGTTTCTAGTTAGAAAGAACACAGTCAAACGAGGCTGTTAATGATTTCAGAGCTAAATCAGTTCCTAAGGAAACAGCTTGCAGAATATTAAGTAGTTCAGCCCCCTTGAGTGATCTCAGCCAGTGAGTCTTTAAAGAGAAGGGGAAAAAATAAAAAAAGAGGAGAGAGAAAAAAGAAAAAAAGAGAAAAAGGCAATTTTCCAGTATTTCCTGGCTCCGTCAACTCCATACAGCAAGAGCTTGTCCGTATTGGGATCCCATGACAATTCATTTGAAGTAACTAGAGCCTTGTCTGCACTGGGAAGTCACAGAAAAATTAGCATGGAATATCTGCTACATGTGCAGTGGCTATTCTGCATTAATTTTCTGTGTGAATACTTCTATTCAGCACTAGATATTCACCCTACCTCTCTTCTCCCCTCCCTTTGGAGGTATGAACCAACTCAAAGAGATACATTATAGTATCACCATCTACTGTTTCCTCTTTCACGATGTTTTTAAAATGCAGTATGTTACATCAAGTCTCACAAGAAGAACTCCAAACCAGTTCTATTCACTTCAATTCTGAATGCAAGCATTTACGCAAATTTTTAATGTAGTTTAACTACTCTGCTGAGTCCAAAACTTCACATAATTCAGATCAACTGTTCTGGATTATCCCTGGGTAGATAAACTGCATATGAGGCAAAAGTCTGTCATTTTTCATGCCATTTCATGCAACACAAACACAAGCCACTTAAATTATTTAGAATATGAAATACATTTAGTTCAGATACTGCTTTCAAACTAAGGCAGCTAAGATTTGGTCAGTTTTATTGTTCTCCTCTTGCATGGCTTTCTACAACAGTATTTCCTCATTTTAGCAAATGAATTCCCCCTAAAATTAAAACAGCATAAAAGCCATCAAAGCTTATCCTTTTCTGTTGTAAAATTTAGTTCAAGAATGTCTTCATCTATTTCCTGTAGTATTCTTGCACACAAATTAGATACAAAGTAAAAACTTCTCATTCAGGGTGATATCTCATGATTCCTCACAACATGAGAGCCCCAAACAGTCATATTACTTCTACCACTAGGCCAGACCAGAAAGGAAATTAATTTTCACATATTTTCACTATGTTGGATGTCTGCTGTTTATATTTTTCCTCTCTAGTTTGCGGAGTGAAGCAATCTGTAAAGACTGCTTTATACCATCAAACTAACAAATCTCTTAGACACAAAGCTACCAGAACCAGTATGGTTCTGCAGGAGGACAGGCAATTCCAACATATACCTCAATGGGACTTGACCTCAGGTGAGAATAGCCAATGAATTAAATTGTATGACATTAATTACTATATGACACTGAATATCATCACTTCTGTGGTGGCTACATGCACATCACTGCACCGGACACCTTGCAGCACTCCGGATTTGGGGACCAGAACCCGACTCCATTTTGATTGCTGTATCAAGGGTACTACAGTAAAAATCACCCAAATTAGTGAAGAATATATTTTGATGAAACTGGACCAGAGTAGCAGGGATGGAATCAGAATTGGCTTCATCATGCAACAATCCAACACCACACACCATCTTTCTGCCCTGAAAGACTGTTATGAAAGATGGAGCCCAAGTCACGGACTAAATTAACTCAACAGATGCTTTATAAGGACAGCCCATAGACTAAGAGAACAGTATCTGTGTATCTGTATCAAAAGACCGGGAAAGGTGGTGGTATATTGGAATGTGGGGGACCTGGGCATGATGGGTATGGAATAAGGGGTGGATACTATCCTAGTTTCAGTGGGATACAGTTAATTTTCTTCCCAATACCTGGTACAGTGCTGTGGTTTCGGATTTACTCTGAGAATAATGCTGGTAACACACTGATATTTTAGTTGCTGCTGAGCAAGGCTTACTCTAATCAAGGACTTTTCAGTTTCCCATGCTCTGCCAGCAAGGAGGGACACGAGAAGCTGGGAGGCAGCTGAGACAGGACTCCTGACCTGAACTAGCCAAAGGGCTATTCCATACCATAGAACCTCATGCTCAGTATAGGAACTGCAGGGAATGAGTGAGTGGCTGTGTGGTACTTAACTGATGGCTGGAGTTAAACCATGACAGTCCAGCAGTGACCTGAAGCCATCTTGCAGAGGCATGAACTGCACAGGTGCTCATAAGGAGGTCCAAGTTTTGACAAAATATAGAACTAGCATCACTTGGTATCCCAGGATACTGTTAAGTAAAGGTACTGCCTGGGTAGATGGTGGTGGTAGAGATGCACACAATCTCTTCTGGAGATTATTTCTGATGCATAAATTGCAGTGTACTACGTGGCACCAGGAAATAAAAGCCACTTCCCCAGGCTTGCTATTGGTTTTTTGACTTCCCACATGTGAGTCACTTCATTTTCACAAGCTTGTTTTTCCCTCCACTTATAAAGCAGGAATGTAATGGTTAGACACTCTGATGGCAACTAAGATTTGCTCCTGTAAAATGCTTGCTAAATAGTCCTAAGGCTACCCTAAGAGCTGATTCCACAGAATCGGTCCAGGTCTCCTAACCCACCATGGGCAAAATACTGGCAGGTAAAGTGGGACCTTGAAGTTGGTAATGCTGACCCTGCAGTAAAGTGGCACTGTATGTTTAGTTATGTGTTAGCCTCTCGTTTTTTTTTTAAAGGCTTGCAGTTCTTTTGGAGGACTGGAAGGCTAGCAATGATTAGATAATCACCGTGCTACTAATAAAAGCTTATATTAACTAGTTGCTGTTTTCTTCTTACACAAAACCAGACACACATTTAATATATTGGGAGAGGACTGCAAAAGCAGTGGACATTATAATAGTGTAAAAGTTTACCACTGCGAGGAAGGACACAAAGTAAAAACTCCAAATGTGCCCTGAGATAGCCAAATGCTCTTTTCTGAAGAAAAAACATTCTGAAAGAATGAAAGAAAGAAAGAAAGAGAGAGATATCTTCCACATTAAATCAGGAAGAAATGTATTTCAAGAAGTAGAAAATATGAACATGAAAGCAAGGAGTGGCAGAGGGGATGACATGGGACAGTCTTCAGGACTAATACACTCATCTAAGAAATGTCTCTACATTCCAGCTTCGTTAGAATGTTGTATTTCAGGTTACCCATTCATTTTAACATACTTGGCTATACCAATACCATGACTTTGGAGTACTATTATCTATACTTGGTTAGAGTGGTTTGTAGTCTCTCAGCTTAAGTGTCTGCAGAAATTAAAACATTAAAATCTCATGATAAAGTGCTGCCTGTATTGTAGCTGCCTGGATTTAATCAAATCCAAAACCATATGCAGCTGAAAGTAAAAAATAAATTTAAATTTGAGCTCTCATTGGTGTTTTATTTACTCATTCAGGACAGCGAAAAGGAGAAGCCTCATTTCAAAAATTAAGCTATATTTGTTATAACAGAAGGCAGAGCATATTCAATGGCTCTATACTATAAGATTTCTTTATTCCATTTTCAATCCAACCTTCTATCTCTGACCCAAATCACACCAAGAGCAAGGTGTCACACACCCTCTTGCTGGAAAACGTATTTCTCCCAAAGCAGAAAATCCACCATAACAAGATTTTTGCCTTCCCGTTTTCTTTTTCATCGGTCCTCTTATGGGTGGCTAGCAACTCTCCCCAGAGATATACACTTTCTTGCTCATAAAATGGAAGATCATAGGCAGTTTAGAAGAAGATGAAAGGCATATTATCAGAAGATGAAAGGACTGTGAACACACAGGATATAAAGCAAATTTAAATAAAACTGATCAGTAAACATAAAAAAACTAGTTAACTATTTAAAGTATTGACCTCAGCCAATGGACCTTTCTCTGCTTACAGTATTCCTCTCCTTTCTTTTTTTGAAATTATCTTTAAGGAATGACAATGGTAATGCACTTCTAGGTAGGGAAAGTGGATTGTATATTTATCAGGCTTTCCTGTTGTTGGTTTGTTTGTTTGTTTGTTTGTTCTTTAAAGTAGCTTAAAAGAATCCAACTTGGTCTCATTTGTTTGGACTTACAGTGGGTACACAGTTCTGTGATAACCAGGCGTCACAGGTCTCTGGAGAGGCTCATCTATACTTTGATGGACACTAGGAAACAGCTTCTTCTTGGTTTTTGGAGTATGAGTCATTATCTGATACACAGAAAATAAAGAAATGAGAGGGGAAGGAGGGCCCAAGAAGAGAAGGCAGTTGAAAAACAGATAACTGGAGCCTTAGAGAAAATTCTATAGGAGCACTGCATCAGAAACTTAAGTTGCATTTTAATGTCACTAGATAAAGTGTTGCCCGGAATCACTGTAGGCCTTTCCACGACATCTCATCTTGGGTCACATTTCCATCATCAGTATTGGCAGACCTGTGAATTCTGAGGTCCAGAAGACATACAGTCACATTTGTCACAGCACCATAGAATGGTTTCGGTTGGAAGTGACCTTAAATATCATCTAGTTCCACTCCCCCTGCACAGGCAGGTTGCTCCACTAGATCAGTTTGCTCAAAACCTCATCCAATCTGGCACTGAACACTGCCAGATATGTGGCATCCACAACTGCTTGGCGCAACTTGTTTTCTAGTGTCTCATCACCCTCACAATAAAGAATTTCTTCCTAATATCTAATCTAAATGAACTCCCTTTCAGTTTAAAGCCATTCTCCCTTGTCCTATCCCCAGATGCCCATGTAAAAAATCCCTCTCAGATTTCTTCTCAGCCCCTTTAGGCACTGGAAGTTGCTCTAAGGTATCCCTGGAGCCTTCTCTTCTCCAGGCTGAACAACCTCAGTTCTCTCCGCCTGTCTTCATATGAGAAGTGCTCCAGCTCTCTGAATATCTCAAATTAGTCACAGCTAATGGCATTCATGCAAACTTTATGCTTCTTTTACTTAATGGCTTTTTGCTGCTTGAGGTAAGACATACAATAGTTGATCTGGCATAATGCCTCCAGGAGCAGTTAACTTTTCAACTTTTTTTTTTTTTCCCAACTTTTTGTCAAAATCATTTTAGACCAGCAGAGTATTCCACTATTAACTTTCTTAGCACTTTGCTTTGTGTACTCACAGCGTCACTGATGTAGCACTAGAACCCTAAGGCTGCCTTTAGCTTATTATTAAGCCACAGACTTACCACCTCCTGTGAACCCTTCTCAAACTTATTCTACTTCATCTAAACAGCAGGTGTAAAAAGATCTGGACTGCTATGCAGGTAGAACCCAGCCCTTTCAGCAACAGGTTGAAGAAATTGTTGTAGAAGGTGATGAAATTACTGAAATTAAACACTTAATCCAGCAAAATAATTTATTTCAAGATCCTAATAAGTGGTACTCACTCCCAAGTACTCAGTTGTTAGCAGCTTCTCTCCTGTAAGCTCTCCCAGTTGAGGCTGTAAAACCTCATCTTTGTCCAGATCAGCCTCCATGATGTCATGGTCCTCCTGCCAGAGCAACATGCATGTTATTTGAGCCCAGTTTACAGGAGGTTTTTAGTTCAAATTTAGCTCTCACTTCAGTAGTAATTTTGATGATATGCACTGCACATGTAAGTAGTAACATACAAGCATTTTACACCAAAAAAAAGCAGACATCTAAAGACACACTCACCTAAATTTTTTATATAACCAGAAACTAAAGAATCCCAAGAGAAGATAAAACACCACCACTTTTTCCACTAAGTACATTCCAAAATGTATGGTATGCATTTTAGAAGTTTTCCTTCAAATTTCTGCTTCAGACAGTTATTCCTTGCTTGACCTAATAGAGGCTCAGGAAAAATCTCTGTCATTAGTATGTCTATTGAAAATTGCATGTTAGTCTGAAGAGACACAATGCTCTGCCCTCAACTAGCAGCTGATATGAAATTTGAAGTTTAAGTTTTTGCAGATCTGCCCAAGTCAATTTAGTCATAAAGCACAGGCAAAACAAAACAAAACACAAAAACAAAACAAAAAAAAACAAACAAACAAACAACAAAAAAACAAACCAAAAAAAAGGCACAAGAAAGTTTTAAGTTATCACTCATGCAAAGAGGAAACTTGATAGAAAACTTATCAGGATTTTGTTATGTGTCAGTACCTTCTAAGTAATAAAAGCATAAATTTAAGTTAGACTGTAACAACTAGCAGTAAAAATAACGTAAGTGCACCTTAATACAATTCATAGACATGCCTGAACATAATGCTATCATTCCATGAGATCAAAATGTCCATACAGATATTCAGCACTTTGTGGTATATCCCTCTCCCTTGACAAAAACACTGAAATTATTTATTGCCTTTTGTACCCCAAGAAGGAAAAAACAAACTAAGAACACCCCCCCAAAAAAATAAACCTTCAAACCCAAACCAAACAAAAAATACCAAAACAACTGAACCCCGAACATTTTTACTCATTTTCAAGAAATAGAGGCATAATACTGAATCACCTAAGACAAAAAAAAATCCTTACTGAGGTTAATTCAGAATCACTCCTCAAGCAGCGGTTCCTGTAAGGTGGGACCATGGGTGTCCAACAGGAATTTTTCTAGAGCAATGTGAAGCAGCAGCACCACCTACTCAGATTTGCAAGGAAGCTTTAAAGCTGACAATATCAGGCTGGTACAAAATTCTTGAAATCAGTACTTTAGTATACAAATACTCTATAGGAAGGCAACAATCTCTGTTGACTTTATTCCATAAAAACCAAATGTAATTAACCAACTTCTCAAATGAAAAGTACCAAGAATTCACTCTCTTGTGCCTATTTCTAGTTTAACTATGGGTGATTCGTCTTTCATGAAGTAATGTAGAGTCTGGCATAAGGTCCATTAAAAAAAATGGCCAATGAACTTTGATGAGCTCTGAAGCACAAACAAAATGAAAAACACTTTCACTTCAGTGAGATTCAGACTCAAATACTTTTAAATAGCCAAATTAAGAAATGCCTTCTGCCACAAAGATTAGCCAATAATATGGATGCTTGGACAGTGCTCTACAAAAACACCACGAGGGAAAAAGATGTTGGAAATGTGTACAGGGAAGGTTTTTCCTACAATGGAAATGCCTGATTCCAGTCTTTGTCTGGTGTAAAATAACAGGACTGCCATCGCTCAGATGAAAGACGTGTTGGCTTCCACACAGCTCTACAGGCTTGCCTTTTTTCAAGTTTAATGATCTCTGCAACAAATGGCTTAAACTGACGGTTTTTATTTTGATGTAGCTATTCTCATTGCTCATCACCTCTTTATTCACAGGTGGCAAGCAGAGATAAAAAGTACAGGCACAAGGGGCTCAATTGAGTAGCCCACACAACTATCCAATTCTTCTTTGAAATATCCTGCCTAGTCTTCCACTCTGGTTCTGAAAGGGCACAAGCCTCCTAGAGGTCCCAAGTCATATCCATCAGCCTTAGCAGGTGCTTCTGATGCTGCAGTTAAATTTAAGAGACAGTAGATGCCTGTGTGTGAACAACTGAGGCAGTTACAGAAACACTGCCAATAATCCACAGTGTTCTACGGGTCAGAGTGAATTTTTCCCATAATTATTTGTTCATGTACCATTTTAATAGAAGTCTAGTTCTTCTGTCAGAGCCTTGAAGATACCAGATTGCTAATCCTCTGCATCCTCCCAGATATGTATTCTTTCAGTGCTCAGCTATACAAGATGAGGCTGTACAGGACCTCAGGAAGATGTTCAATCTGCCTTTCTCTCCAAGACAAGTTACAATCAGCTCCTAATTATCTGGGAAGCTGGGTAGGTGTGAAAAATAACCCAGATAATAGAAAACCACAGATAAACACTTGTAAACTAGTCAATAATCATTTGCATCAAGCAAAACAAAACAAAGCCACACTCCAAGCTCCACAATATACTGTATTTAAAAAAAAAAATAAATTAAAACCTGCAAAGATGAGTTTTATAGTCTGGTAGATGTTAATTTTTTTTTAATATGGTATGCTGAAACAGCATCCAAAGGTAACAGTTTTGTTTATGGATGCTTTATGAGATACTGCCTACACTGTGCCTGGGGAGAGTGCTACACATCACAGCCAGAATACCACCCTGTTCTTTCATCTAGCTCTCTGCATGCATGATGTATTTAACTTCTCCTCACAGTTCACCTTGGTTTCCCTAGGTTCCACCTTTTCCAGTATTGTGGTTGACACATCTTGTCAGATAGAGAACACCAGTTTCTAGTTTCTGGGAAGTACCTCCCACTGCAACCTTGTTCCCTGACGTTAGTTAACATGCCAGGTAACTGAGTCTGAATGTGTCCCTCCTCTGCCTTCCTGTACTGAAAAAGGGCTTTGACACATGCCATCATTCCACTGCTGAAATAACACAGTACCCTGCTCACCATTGCTCACTGGCTGCAGCAGATGTCGGCAGCAAAGTTCTTTAATGGCTTGAAGTCCTGTGACTAGGTTTGTGATTAAGCTCTCTTTCTTTTGATGTACTCTCTAGCTGAAGTGTATTTTCACACCACTGTTTATTGATTTTATTGCCAGGTGCTGAATGATGTGGGATCACAGGGTGTCTGATAAATCGTCATTGTACAATTACCTAACATGGCTCAAGTTTGTAACTAAACTTCTGAATTAAAGCTCTGATATCACATACTCCCTTTTACAAGCAGCTTTTAAAGATGGCCTAAGTCAAATAAAAAGCAAATGTAAAGATTGAATACTGAAGACAAATTAAGTTAGTATTTAACAAAACAGTCAAAGAGAATATTAAGCACCAGAAAATATGCACTGGGACTGTGGATATCAACACACCCCAGACTGCTACTGTACCAAAGGTGGGTATGTACTCCAGAAGTTGGTGCATCCTGAGCTCTACACTAGTTAGTGTAAAGTTCAGCACACAAACCCAAAAGTTAACTTATTTCTGAATAACATATACAGGAAACTTAGACATTTTTTATTCAGTTTAATTGCCCCAGTGTCACATATTACAGAATATTAAATTTCTGAGTGTATAATGCCCTTGGAAATCCCAGAATTATCCTTCAACAAGCTCAACGACATCTTGACAGCAGTGTTTAGGAGAAAGTAGTTATTACCACACAATCTACTCAAAAGCAAGAGAGAACTGAACAACTCTAAATTAAACAGAAATAATAACAAAAAATAACCCATGAAAGGTAATAGTAATAGCATGGGGATCCTCTGCATGGTCTTGGAAACAATAAAACCTGGGGCAAAAGCAGCAAACTAAGTCTGAATAAGAGTGTCTTTTTGTTGCTTTTTTAAATTGTGAAGGTACAAATACTGGTACTGAGCAGCAAATTATAATATCAGTAAGCAGTCTAATTGTATGTCACTAAATTGGCAATATATGGCCATATTCTAAAATACATTCAGTCTGTAGTAATTTAAAGTTACATAAAGGCAAGACTTCTGATAATGTTTTCCAAAACCTTCTGTTGCCAGATCACATCAGATGTTATCACAGAACCCCATCAAACAATAAACTCACTGCATTTCCAAAATACAAAAGGGCTCCAAGCTTTGAGGCAATAAGTCAACAAATCCTTGCTTATTTAACAAAGTAACAGTATTATGAATTTTGCTGCCATTTTGTTTGTAAATCGTATTTTCTAAGCTGAGGAACTAAGTAACCAGGCATTCTTGCAGCAGAACGGAATTACAGTTCCCAGCAGTAGCGAGGATTTATAATGTGCCAGAATTAATGTTACGCTGGAAACAATTTAAAAATTGGCTTAATGAGACTTATTCTTACAGTGGCAAAGCTAATGAAAACTAGAATCAGACACTTCTCTGTTTCAAAATTTGAGTCAAGTAACAAGAAGCTACAGAACTTCGTTTTAATCACATAATGGTTCAGTGGTAAAAATGCATTCCAAAATGATAGGATCTAGAGCCTTGGCTGGGACTGGGAGCAGCAGCAACGTGTGTAGGTGGTATGACTGATAGGATAATTCACCTTCCTTTAATTCCCAAGAGCAGGTAAATTAATGAAAGCGTTCAACACTAGCATACAATTTAATGTCCCACCTTTCACAAAGGAGCTCCTTATCTATATGCTTTGCCAACAGAACACTGTATGATTCAAAAAAGTATACTATAGTACAAGCGAAAATATCACCACCTTGGATTCTCATGACACACCTATGACACTTCAACCCTTGGAACATGAGTTAAAGGGTGTTAAGTAGCATATTAAGCAAAGTTACGTAATAATGATTAATCCCCAGAAAGCCCATCTTGCATATCAGGCATTAATTTTGGGTGTGATGAGTGGAAAAGAGTACTGAAAACTCACTACAGGACTGCAGGAGGTGGAACAAGTACACTAATCTAATCCTATTAGGAAAAAATAAAACACAACCGAAACTGTTTAATGTACCCCCTGGAACAAAATGGAGAGAGCCAATTGTTATAAAAAACTTCCTTGTAGCTTCAAACTTAAGAATTTCCACATAGCTCTAAATTTAGGCAGTCACAAGGGTCATTATAATTAGTTCACGTGTTCACCACCTATTGTGCCACAACACAGAAACTGGGTAAATAATGCAAACAGTGCAAAACTTCCGAGGACGCTGCCAGCAAAGGCTAGATCCTGCAAGGTGCTGCACCCCATGGCAGCTGAGAGCACACCACACCTATTACAATTGGGGTATTCACATTTTTCTCTGGTTTCAAAACAAAAGGCTCAACATGCACTTAAAAATGCATTCAGTCACTCTGGAGTAACAGTCAAGTTTTAGACTGTAGCATAGTTGTCACTGTTCACTAGCATCTGTGTTCATGTGCAACAAGCTAGTACAATGTGGATGCAACTGACTTGGTAAGTTTATTTGTCTTATTCTTTGCTGGTTCAGGACAAAACCTTCCATTTTGTCTGAAAAGTTGTTTTTCAGTAAATATTTCTAATACAAGTAGGTTTTGAAGAGATTATTAACTCTCAATGTCATTGAATTCTTCAGGGCAAATACATGATATATATAGATACACATACATGTGCACCTATACACCCTTCTATGTTCAAACATTGCTCCAAGGACATACAGATCTTCTTTCAAATTTCTCATATAGGACTTTCCAATAAAAGAAAAATGGTATGTGGTAAACTTCTTTCCAACTCCCATGTTAACTGCCTATACAGTATATTTTCTACTCCCTCCCTGCCCTTCCATGCACTTCGGTAATGTAGCAATGGCCAACATCACCAGTGAAGATTGGATTTAACATTTGCCTTAAGTAATTTACATCTTGCTTCTCTTGTTAACTCAGATGATCGAATACGCTGTGCTGTCTACACCTGGGAGCCCATTACTCTATGAAGCCAGCTTCTTAAAAAATGCTGCCGTAATGGTATAAAACACACTTATTAGCAGAGTTGGAAATAAGCAGCTAACCAGTTTATATTTATTACTAGATAGTTTCTCATGCTTACTTTCTCAATTTTAAAAATTTTATTTTCTTATGGGACTTATTTTTTAATTTGTAATTATTCTTTTTCTTTATTATATATAGTCAAATTTTTAAATACATTTCAAAGTTTCTAAACAGGAAAAGAAGTCATCACACCCCAAATGGATTATGATACCTTTAGAAGCAGTGACAACCTGCTTATAAACTATTTCCATAACATGATGATTCATTTGCTTCCTTTCTTTTTAATTGCTGAAATGGATGTACTTGAAAGCAAGATTTCTACTGCTACAGTAACTAATCTCTTTACTTATTTCAAGATATAATCCTTTAGTTATCCAGTTATCAACAGGTGATTTGGAAAAATAAAAGAAGAAGAAAAGATAATGGAAACAGATCCAATTTTCTTGTTAATGAAAGAATAATTAAATAAAAGTAAAAAACACAAACAAACCCCACCAAAATAAAAAAGTCTTATTTACTGACACAAATATTTTCTGTTTAGAAGGCTAAGGATTCTCCTAAAAGGTGCCAGAAAGCCTTTATACTCACTTCCTTATTGTTCTCTTCCTCTTCATCATCAGACACAGTACCATCATTTAATGGCTCTTCTAGAAAGAAGCAAACCAAAATGCTTTAGGAGTACATGTACAACTTAACAGAATCTCTAGTTATTCCCCCTCTTTTAAAAGGGTAAGATTCATCTTGCTTCTTATATAGACATCCTGTTCTATTCAAGACAACAACTGAAATTATTTGCTGCTATAAAGCATTCTAGAAATCATCAAAATCAATTCATATTTGGGAAAATGGCAGAAACAGAAACACCATGGAATAGCTCTTTCCTCATAAATCCCACTATGGCGTCCCAGTGTGTTTACCGACAAGGCATGAATGAAAGTGTGCGTCTATTTCTCAACAATTTTTTTAATAAAAGACTCTACTTCTCACTACAAACTCTTCAGTATTATACTGCTTTTAGACACAAAAAGATAGTACTCACAGAGAATACTTCGTAACTTTTGGAAAAAGCTCTTTCCTTAGAAAAAAGCAGCCAGGCTTACGCTGGAAATCTGTACACTCAGCTTTCACTCACCGATCAGACAAAACCTTTTAAAAATAGCATTCACAGGTAGAAGAGGCGCAATCCTATAACCTTCATGAACAACTTCATGTACAGTGGCAATACAGTGCTTTAACAAGCACTTTTAGAAAGAAATTGTATCACCTGTTTATTTTTGCAGTTGACAGCAGTCTCTCATTACTGTGAAGCCACTGGCAAGAAAACAAACAGTCAAGGTCATTCTATTTAGAGTCCCAAAGCTTTGGAATTGGACTTACTTATCCTTTTATTTCTTCTTTATAATTGTAGCACAAAAGGATGTTTTAAAATACATCTGACATCCAAATCCTGACATTCACTATTCACCCTCTCTTAGACCATCACACTATTATTATTCTTTGAGAGTTTCAATGCCAAGTAAAAACATGATCTTTCTTATGGCTTTTGTGAAAGATCTACAGCTCAGATCTGTTCTTCTGACCTGAATTGAGCTGCTTGATAATAAATTCAGTCTGTCGGATCATCTCTGCATTCCCTTCCTTGACAAAGCAGCGCAGAATTTCTTCCATTCCCTGGATATAGCGGAAAACATTAGTAGTTTAGCATTTCATGTGATCACAGTGAGAGTGTTCTGTTAGCTAAAGCATTTATTTTTTTGTTAAGAAAAACAGAGGCAGTGTGAAACAAAACAATGTGTCCAGCTCTAAGCTCTCCACACGCTTCCCAAAGAAATATGCTGTCTGGATTGCTTCTAGGTTTAATTGCAGAAGTACCCAAAATGAACAGCAAACTTTTCCAATAGATCTGCTGCTTCGGACTTCTGAACTCAGTACACAGTAGTCAACAGAAAATTTGCATTCACAGAGACAACAGTGCAAGGTTCAGAGAAGGAAATCAAAAAGCAGGACAAACTTTGACCTTCTCTTAAATTCAGTTTCTCTCTTTATAGCCCCTTACAGGTTTGATATTGCATCTTTAATCATTAAAGATGACTTCCAGTCCTCTGTGCTCTGTGATGTAACACATCTGACAACAATTATGTTTGCATAGCTCCCTAGGTTAGTTCTTAAGATAAAAACATACTCTGCTATCCCAAGAACAGCTTCCTTAAATCCAGAAGTTAAAACACATTCATTACCATTAGACTAATTTTCACAGGAGATAAGTTCCCAGTTTTGCTTAAACCTCCCTCCTGCCACTTTCACCATCTAACTATGTCTATCACCAGGCAGAAAGAAAAGCAGCAAGAGGAACTCGTCCTCTTAGTGATTATTTGCTGGTGCGTGATGAGTTAAATAAAGGGAAGAAATAGAAGGCCACATGAAAGCATCTCCTGTGCTAGTCTATGAAATGCTAGATGGGCAAGACTATTCTGAAAATAACACCTTTAATTTATAATTTTGGCAGAATCCTTCACACTGTTGGGGCTCTACCTCTGGGAAAAGACCAGCAAATATAGCAAAAGTGTTTGTGACTTACATTCATACCTGTCTGAATACTAGGTATGAAAAGTGGAGAGCCTCTTGGGGATTCCCTTCTCAAAATGCCATGGCTCCTACCTCACAACCCTATTGCACACTGCGCAACAGGTACCTGTATACATGCCATCTGGCACACAAGTTGATGTTTGTGCTATGCAAAGCAGCACTTCTTACCATTGCTCTGGCTTCTTCTCGGACAGAAGGGATGGCAAGAATGCTATAGAGTGCTCCATTCACATATGGTTGTATCTAAAAGGAAGAAATAATCACACCATAAGAAAAACTCTTATGGTCACCACAGTTGTCTATAACCAACATTTAAGAGAGAAGTGCAGCACTATGTTCAAAGAATGTAATCAGGCTAACATGCACTTGCAAAAATTTCCACTTGGGAAGCAGTGAACTTTTAGGATGTAAATATACCGTCATATATTTGATTTAAATCAATACTGTTGCATGCCGATTTCCTCCACACCCTTTCTGAAGCTGTACTGTAAACTGACCTAGCCTTACTAAACAAAAAAAGAAAAAAATGAGAAAATGAAAAAAAAAAACCCAAACAAAGAAATGGAGAAGAAGGTTACTTTCTGACAAACACTAGTGGCAGTACAAAAAAAGAGAGGACGAAGAACAGGGACAAGACTGTCAGTATGAACTCAAAACAGGCTTCAAGCATTGTAGCCTTAGGCAGAATAAAAGCTGTAACAGGTTCAAACATCCTCTCACTCTGCTGCCTGTATACTGTCCCTCAGCAGAGGCATAAAAAGAGCCGGTATGAAAGCTCTGTATGATATAAAACTCTGTATTAAAGCCACCAGATCTGTCAAACTAGTTTTATCAGCACTTACGTGATCTTTTGTATTGGCCAGTTACTTTTGGAGCACTAAAATGTCCAGTCACCCTCTGTCTACATCCTTGGGAAACAAAGAATAAGCTAGGCTGGGAGTAGTGGAAGCAAGGAAAGATAAGGGACTGGGATTTACACAGGGATTCCGCAACTTCTCAGAAAGCTCTCTGCACAGCCTTCTACCCTTGACTTTGATAAAAAGCCTTCTATCAGCTGTGCTGGTGCAAACTAGGTTGTAAGAATGTACCCTCTGAGGGAAATTTCAAGGTCATTCTAAGGCACAGACTTCAACAGTATGGTAACTTTTTCCAAGTCGTTAGTGTGTGTTAGTATGCATTGTATTAAACTTTCATCAGTCATAAAAACAAAGCTAGTAGAAGAGTCCAATAAAGGTATGCCAAGTTTCATCTCATTCAAAACAGTGAATGAGTTTCATCTCATTCAAAACAGAACATGGACTAAACACTTGACTGTAATTCATTCTCTATTTTCAAAATAAAAAAACTGACAATACAATCATTGTGTTATAAACATGAGACACCTAAATTTACATTATTTTTATTCAAGTCCCCAGCTACCTTGCACATTCATCGTAGAATACCATGGTTAAAATACTGTCTCCTTGATTTCATCTTCATACAATATTTGTCTGCATTTTCTCCTGCCCTGAATTTTACTCCATGGTTAAGGCAGTGCCCCTCTGCAGAGACAGCTGAAACAATGCTTTATATAGCAGACAGCAGATATAGTGATGTGCTGAAAAGTGTTAGGTAGAAATAAGTAATCTGTTTCAGTTTTTTCTTCTCTGGTAGTTTAATTTAGCACCTTGGATGCAAGTGTGTCTGGAGACAGAAAAGAAACCTCAAAGGAGTTAAGTAGCAGATTAAATGAAGTGCTAGATAAAATTGTATTAGGGCTTGAATGTCACAAGTGTACCGCCTTATAATATTCCTTAAACCTACTAAAAAATTTGCTTCCATGCACCTGATGTTTTGCATAATGGGCTTGCACCACACACTGTTCATCACGTGAACTAGTTAAGCTTGAGACGATTGGTGTGAGACAACAAGTTAACAGCACCAGAAACTGTGATAGAGAAGGCACATGAATTGCATGTTAACTATGCATCGAAAAGAATCATTTTTAGCTGCCAACATTTTTTAAAAGAAAACATAATTATGTCTAGAAAGACCAGTACCCAACAAAATAAAATTCACATAATTGTGAATTTCAGGAAAATTTCATGCAATTTAATTACATGACAAGGGAAGCAAAACCAATTTACTTTCTTGCATTTCTTCCTTAATTTTTCTTTCCACCTTTTCATTAATCCAAATGTAGTCATACAAATACCTCATGATTCTCATGGCCAAGAAGATCAGAGAGAACTCTGAGCACATGGTTTGCAATCCCTGCACACATATTCTTTCCTGCAAAGTGAGAAAATAAATATGCTTGAAAAAATATAAGACATCAGACCAAACTCCTTTCCTATTTTTTAAAATCAGTACTACGTATAATTTACATAGAGCAATACTATTCCTTGTTCCTGCCAAATGCTGCTCAGCACAACTGAGGTGAAATCAGTGAAGTTACTCTGGATTTATACACTCATAACCCTGGTCAGGAAGCAACACAAAAGGATTTAAAAAATTTTAACAGAGGCATTATTTTTGTTTATGGCAAGCAGTTAATTTTTCACCCTTAAATTACTTTCTTTTATAAAAGAAAACTTACTTTAAGCTCCTTTTAAGTCTCTTGGACATAGGCAGGACCTTAGTTTTGTAGGGGGAATCTCTTGTGTTGTAGAAGCGAAGCATGCAAGTATTTCACTCCACAAGCTGAAGCTTAAGCTTCTTGCCATTGCTCATCAACTCAGTTCTGACTTTCATTCTGGCACACATATCTTACAAAAGTATAAAGTGTCCTTTGAAGAGTGTGCCTTGAATAGAAATGGCTCACATATGAATAAAAACCAAGACTCGAATCTTAGAGGTTTCTGGTGATTAACTAATTTCTTAACTTTTTAGATTTTGGTGAAGCTGCTCTCCATAGTTTGGGATTCTCGGAAAAAGATCTGCTCCAAAGCATTAGTTATAACACTCAAATATCTCTGGTCATGTGAATCCTTGCAACTAATTATAGTCACTTGAAAGAAACCAGGTATACTATAAACACAGATTCAAACCCTTCCCTTTCCATGTCTTGGAATTAGCTTGTAATTCAAAATGTAAGACACCTGCACTCCGCAGACAAAGATTCATAAGCAAGGCAACAGAATACGCCAGGGTGTAATCAGACAGGCAATCTGTATCCGTGAGAACATCAACCAGCCAGAAAATGAGCCCATCTTTGATCATTGCTGACTGCAGTGCACGCCTAGGATTAAAAAAACCAAAAACAAACAAAACCCACAAAATCAGACTACAACATAAATAGCTTTCAAATACATTTATAGCTAATATAAGCACATTAAAACTCTACTTCATCTACCTGCCATACACTAGCCTGCCAACAACAAAAAAAACCAACCCACAACTACCCATTTTGGTAGAATCGTTAAACTAAGGAATTAACAAAGCCTAAACAAATTGAACATACAGATTCCCATAGGTATAGAGGACTAAAACACATTATTGTGTGGGTGCAGTTTTTTGTGTTTCGCTTTTTCAAATGTGCTAACTGCTAAGGTCAGTTTCTACATTGTTTTGTAAGGCTTCTAGGTCCTAAAATTGCATTTTCAATTGTCTTAAAATTGGTAAAAAAAAAAGTCAGTTGTACACAACAGACCCATAAAACAAAGTTTCTGCTATAGGTAACCATAGCACTATAGCATTTTTATACTGTTGATTTGAAAAATGAGATTTTGTTGCTTAGATCTATTTGCTTTTTTCTCTGAAGATTCTTAAATCACAAATTCTTTCAACTCCTGACTGCATCAAAAGGAGCATGACCAGCAGGTCAAAGGAGATGAGTTTCCCCAACAGAAGGAGGACATGAAGCTGTTGGAGCAAGTCCAGAGGATTATAAGGGCCAAGTATCTGGAATGAATGCTCTGTAAAATTAAAAGATTAACTGTCATTTTTTAAAAAGTAAAAAACTTTCAATTTTCAGTAGCTTAGTGCCTAGGCCCCAAAATTCAACTAATTTGTACTACTGACAACTACTTTAACAGAAAAAACAATTTTCTCCAAGACTGCTTTAGGATTTTGAGCAGTCGGATATGAAGACTTATTCTCTTTTATTACAAAGATGTATAAGGTATCATGTCAGGAAGCAGTGCAGAATATTACCCACAGCACATGTAAATGTGCTTCATCTATGCAAGTTCAATGTGAGGCAAATCCAAAAGCAGCCCTCATTCTTCAACAAGCACAAACAAACAAAACCCTCAACCCCTCCCAAACCCAACAGAGTCTTAATTTAGACAAAACATGAATGAAAATAACAAGAACTAAACACATCCATCTACCTCCTTACATTTAGTTAACTATTCAGGGCTGAATATTCCTCCTCAGTATTGTGAAAAACAGAGTTCCTAGATCGTATTTATTTGATAAATGACAGCAACATCATGCCCTTGACTGCTTTTGTGTGACATTTATTTTATGATGGACATTTAAGTCAGGCTTCTAATGCAAAAATAAGAAAAAAAAGACAGCCCAAGAACAGACAGCTCCAGGAAAGAGTATCAACAGGATGAAGATGAAATCCCTGAAAAATATTTGCAGATAGAATAATGAAAACCTTATGCTTTGAAATGCAATGCAACTCTTTTTTTCTATGTAGAATCTTCAGAACATTCTACATTAAGATTCTCACTTTGTTCAGTTAAGGAATACATATAAAGCACACAGGGCTATGGCAGGAGATGTACATTTACTTGAGTCTTGACAGGAAGTCAAGGTTAATTCAGTCAGCAAAATTATGTTCTCCATACTAAGTGACTCTGCTTTCAACAGTCACCAGAGGTTCTGACGACTGTTATAAGAAAATCAAGTGCTCTTCTATCCTCCCTGAACAGACCCTAGCTAGCCTGTATTTCCTCTCCAGCTGTCACCACTATGTGCTGCCCTTTCATCACCTGAGGCTGAATTTCTGCAGAGCCCCAAGAACATTCTCCCATGTAAGGGAGTCCTTATCTTCAGCTTTCAGTCTCTCCTCCAGTATTTGCAGCAACGTTGGGTTCTGAGAAAGGTAGACACGACCTGGTGCAAAAAGTGATGAAAGAACAGATGGTATCAGCTTATGACAGAAAAGTTCCTTCTCCTTGGAAAAGTAAGCATATTGACCTCAGTTTCTTCTTGACAAACCACAGTCTTGTGCCAAGACCCAAACACACCTTCACAAATGAGTTGTCTAGCAGAGCAGTTGCATTTAATCTAGGTACTTGGGGCATCAGAAGCTCACACTGAATCCACTGCTCTTCTTTCAATGCATGCTTTCTGTTATATCACAGTTTTGTACACTCTTGGAAAAGAACAGGTATCACCAAATTGCTCAGGAAACTAGGTGCCCTCCTGGTATTGACTGAAATGGCATTAATTTTCCCAGTAATAGTTAGCTCCTTAAGTAGCACCAAATCTTGGGCTAATTTGCATCAGGCAGAGATATGAAGCTGCGTATGTATGCAACCAATTAGCAGTGATGCACAAAGTTTATTCAGGTGAGGACCAGGAAGATGAAAGAGCAGCTGCACTAACTATTGGTACACAGCCTGGTAGCAGCTCTGCCTACAGGACCTTTAATTAATGGGGAATTATATTAATTTTTTTTTCTTTAACTCTCATGAAGAGACTGAGGACTTTATCAAAAGCAGCCCCTGGGAAGTTCCCACATAGACCAGAAATCATTGAAAGAAGTCAGAAATGCTGAACATGCAGTGTCAAAATTAAAACTTTCCAGATACTGAAAAACTGCATGTAACAAAAGACAGTGAATCCCTAGAAAAATGGTGCAAATAAGGCTCTAAATTTCCACATGCAGTGACACACACTTGTGAAGTACTATAAGCCAGCATTATATGATCTTTTTAAGCAAATCTTTACCTTCTGACAGTGAAGCAAAAGCATTGATGAGCCTTGCCATATACTGCCTGACTACCATACTTGTAGAATGTAATAATTTGAGGACGCTTCTCTGAAAAACGAAATAAGCATTAATAAAAAAAGTCATTGAAGGAGGAAAAAACCCAAAGCAAGTCTTCTATGTTTTAAAAGCTTTGTTAAATTTTCACAATCTTTGTATACATATCGATATCTTAAATACTCTCAATATGATTTAAAATTTCCCAGTTACGTTTTTTATTGATAGGGGCTGAGGGAAAGATGCAAAATGAATAAATAAGAAAATTATAGCTCCTCAGCTCAATCTGGTTAAAACTCCACTGAGATGTAGGGAGGGAATTAAAATGAACCAACACTGTTATCATTTAAAGCTGATATCTAAAATGAGTATTTAGTCAGTGACAAGAAAAATCAAGAAACTCTTAATTTTCCTGATGAATGTAAATTCAGTAATGTTACCTGAATGCTTTTGTTTTACTACTAAGAGTGTGGGAAAGCAGCTCAGTAACTTACCAAGAATAACACATTGCAAGCTATTTATAATCTGTTTTACTTCAGGCATTACCTATACATAACTCCCCTCTTACAGAAATTCACAGGGAGAAAACCAGATCATTCATTAAAGAGTTCGTTAAGTAATAGTACAAGTGACTGTCCCAGTGACAATGGAGGCTACAACCTAAAAAGCAGGCCAACTGCTTCCAACAACTTAAGTATTCAACCATGCACAAAATTCACTATTACAAGAGAAAGAAAGTCACACTTTTGTTAGCAATAGCATTGGTTTATCAGTGACTGAAACAACCTTTCAGAATCAACAGGCCAGCAATTCCCCTTTCTAAAGAAAGGTAACAATCCAATCTAAATTCATGGAAATACTACTGAACACGTTATTACAACTGCATAATCAGATATTCTATAGAGGTATTGAGACTGAAGTCCTAATTTAGTTCTTATCCTGTATCAGTGAAATGGATTGAGTGTATTATCTAACAATACCTAATCACTCAAAAAAGAGACATAGCATCTGATAAGCAAGAGCCAACTCCTAAATAAGGACCTGGGTAGGCATCTGCTCAACCCACATACTTTAAGCAACGGGAGAGGTAATAAACTTCTGCTTGTCTGCAAGAACTGTATCTACATTGACAGCTCTTGTAACGCAAAGCTGTTGATGTCTATCAACATTTAAAGGCTGAGGTGCTGAAGTTAAATGTATCACATGATTTTGGCACTTTTTTATATCCCCTTCCCCCTTCCAGAGGGTGATAAAATTTTCTGTTCAGTTTATAGAAACAAATGAGCAGTATCACACAGGAGTCGGAAGAAAACCCTCTCCAGCTGACCTGACAGTTGCTGTGGCAATCTAGGAGGTCATTACTGATGTAGGCTTGCAAGACAGTGTCCCTCTGTTCTCCAGGATATGATTTTGTCAAGCGCTAAAATAAATAACAACATAAATAAGCCAGTCAAATAAATGGTAACGTGAATGATGACCACTGAAGATTTTAAATGTGATGATACCCCATACCTGAGAAACCTCTTCTCATGGGGAGAACGAATTCAATCTCAGTGATCTAAGAGACAAAGAGATAAACTGACCTGACCTCAGCTAAGTGATCCATTAGAAAACTGTTATGTGGGAGCTATCACCACTGTGACAGGAAGGATACAGCATTACTTCCCATAAAGTTAAAAAGCCCCTCTAGCAGCTACAGATGTGGTGCTTTTCTAAAACACGCGAGACAAAGTACTGGGGAAGAAAAATCATTGCTCTAGACCCAACAGATGTTTTTTTAGTGAAAATGAACACTGAAGCTTGATCGCAATTCCTCTATTGCAGTCTTTCATGTCTGTCATTTTGAACCCATGAGCTTCCTTTTCAGCAGGAAAATGTAACTTCCTGTTGTCACCTTTCTGTTTTTTTTATGAAACATCATTACATGATCTGAGTCAACCAAAAGGCAGGATCTCATAGAATATCTTGATTATAAAGGAAAACTGGTGATTAGAGTGAAGTATTTCTTAGAGACAGCAATATTTATATTTATATAAACCTAAATCAGGGCAATACATGTTAAAAAGCAGCTGCTTAAAACAACAAAAATTTCTCTGAAAACACATCAGAAATTACTTTCACTGAAGATCCCAGAAATTCCTATCTGGCTTTCCTTGGGTCTTCTTCATCATCTCAAGAACCTTAGCAAGCTTCACTGACAAAAGACACAAGTTGCCTATGATGATAACCATCTTGCTTGCAAAACAGATTTCAATTCTGGATTCCTACAGAAAAGGACCTATTTCTTTTCTGCAGAAGCCTTCTCCCTTACCCAGCGCAGAGCCTGCAGTAAGAAGGCCTTGAGACGATCATTGCCTGTAATCAAATCTTTCTTCACCTTCTCATAATCCAAAGAGGGCAACAAAGGCACATCCTGCATCTTCCTACAATGCAACAGGGAAAGACATTCATCAAAACTCTCTCTCCTTATTCAGTACAGCTGATGTTACTGAGGTGAGAAGAGCCAAAACAGGAAGTCTGCTCCATGAAAAGAGCTTCCACATTTTTACACCTTTGTTACTTTTATTACCATTACCACTTTGGAACAACAGACTTTTTTTTAAACTTGGACTTAAATTTTTCACCATGCATGCAGCTTATTTACTGTCATAGCTTGAAGACACTAAACTTGCTGACAATAGATGATCTGAGCGTTTTCGCAGCACAAAACGACAATCACTTGTTTTTAATTCTGTCTGCAGACCACAAAGGCATCAGAGCAGCTGCTTATGGCTGTTAGCATAGTTACGAACAGACACAGTAACAAGCTACAGCTACAACTTCACCTCTAAACCTTCAAACACACAGAAATGTCTTCTCCAAGGCAAAGGATGGAGGCTGAATAGATTTTTACAGATTGAACTATGCTGGCTTAATATAAGACTTAACACAGGACAGATTTTCATTCACCAGTACTATCTTACTATTTTGAGTTTTCACACTGTAATAGAAGTTTCCCTAAGCTGCTCCCAGTCAATGCTTTAATTTTAGTATTTATATACCACTAAAAAGTTTCACTCCTAGCTTCCTGTCCTACCACTTCTAAAACCAAATTTTGTGTTATATGTGTAATTGTCCCTTTAACTATCCTGTAAACAATTAAAGGATCAAAACAGCATATAAAAAATGTAATAAAAACTTTAGCTCAGATACACTATCTCTATTCAATCTTATAAGACAAAATGTATTAAGTTACAAATAAATTAAACTTGAAGTACCCCAAAATCCACATTACCAATTCCCCCTTTTCCTGGATTTGTGGATTTGCAAACCAATTACAACACCAGGACTGTAATGTGTAGAAACAGTAAAGAAAACACAGCAATCAACTCACAGCTGTGGAGTGGCAGATTTCTGGATTAGCAACATCCTGCTGAAATTAGAATGTTACTGAGCCTGCTCTACAGAAGAATACAGACCACCTATTTGCATTTACTGTTCACTGAGATCAGAGGAAGCACACACAGGATAAGTGGTTCCCATTTGCAGACAACTGGCAGTGCACTTCAGTTTACAAACAACTCCTCCTCTTCTCTATAGATATAAATGAAGCTCAGCAACAAATACTTACACAGAGGCTAGAGATGCTCTTAACATAGTGGAAGCCTGGATCAGGAAAAGAAAGAAAAAGGAAATAGTAACAGATTAGTCCAAATTTCACACCAGCAGTGTTACTAATGAACTTCATGCAGAGAATTCTTTCACTGAGGTTCTGCAGTTCTTTTTCTATAAAACTTATGTTGCAAAACAGAAAAACAGCTAAAGAATGAGAGGACTTCAGTGTTTATCTTTCTTTCTCTTACAGTGTTTCACTGGTAAATACCTCTTTTGTTATCATCTGGCTATGTTACCTTCACTGTCAGACTCTAAAAATTACCTACACTTGAAGGATTAAAAAAAAAAAAAAATGGAAAAGGAAAAAAGTGAGTAGGAACTATCACCTGAAGCCCACTGAGTAAACTAAGGAAGGTGAAGCACTTGTTAAACACATTTATTGACTTCAAAAATGTTCATACCTTAAAGTTTCAGTAATTTCACTGGAGAACTATCACTAAATCCAAATTTGCTATAATTCTTTGTTTCAACACTAAAGTTATCAGAGTACCTGTTACTACTAATATATACCCCATATATAAATATAAATATGTAGAGAAAAATTATATATTTTAGTATGGATAAAACCAATATGGAATAGCATACTATTTCTCAGTGGTTCTGCCTAGGATAAGTTCAGTGTAAGCCTGGATATTTCTTTTCTGATGCAGTGTGACACAGAACACATGCAGGTATCACCACTGAATAAACCAAAATTTAAGAATATCACACCATATAAAAGTTCCATATAAGAGTTGTCTCATTCAGTAACATTCTTTTTCTAGAGCTAATTGTAGGTGAGCCAAGAAGCAGCAATACTGGCACAAGAGTGCTTCATATCATGCATTCTGATGTCAACTACATATCATATTTGCAAAATATTCAGTGTCATCTCTTTGTGTTGATGTTCCTACTCACTTTCTAAAAAAATCTCTCATTACCACTTATGTCTTTAAAACTGGTCTTCTCTTCTAACCTAGCCTCTTTCAGTGGGAGCTATATAATTGATGTCTATTGTCAGATTTAAAACTGAGGGATTTAGGAGACAAAAAGCATGAGATACCATAGAGAATATTGAATTACACCAGCTGACATATTCTTGAATACACTACCTCATGGGTATCCTTTGTAATACAAGGAACTGCTCTCTTAGATGTGAAACAAGCTTATACGCACGTTGGAAAGCATACTGCATTTAAGTCAATGAGTTACTTGTACACAATAGACAACAGGACATACACATCAAAATTAACCTGTCTTGACAGCAGTTCTCAAATCATAGTTTATTTTACATAATAGAAATGTCTTTCAAAGTATCATACCTAAACTGCTTTCCCCTTATTTACTTGTATTAATTTTCCTTAGCCTTTTTGATGAATCTAAAAAGTTAACTTCTGTTTAAATAAACTGCTTTCCCAGTCAAAACCTTTCATCTTGTACTGGAGTGCCCAATGAAATCACAAATCATTTT
The DNA here is from genome assembly GCA_039877255.1 of Loriculus beryllinus. NCBI lineage: Eukaryota > Metazoa > Chordata > Aves > Psittaciformes > Psittacidae > Loriculus > Loriculus beryllinus. The sequence goes on from JBCJKH010012484.1 coordinate 26,985, forward strand.
TGTTGCCTTCCTCAGCACCCTTCTTCATTAAAGGAAATGGGAAGAAAGTGACTACAGTCCATTAACATACAAGAGAGCCCTTGTAGATGAGAAGGTGAGACAAAGAACAGTACTGAGAAAACAAATAGGCAGGTCACTAAGAGTAAACAGATGAATATAAAAGCTCTCTGCTTCTCAACAAAGTCCCTTTTACCCACCGCTTCTTTGCTGCCTTAAAAAGAAAACATGCTCCAACTAAAATGAACTTAAAGATATATAATTGGCAGATATTTAGCAGATATATAACTAGTACATGCATTATCCTTCCACACAAGTAAAACTTTCTGGCAAGCATAAGAGTTTGCAAGATGTTACAGATTTCAAACTACAGAAAGTTCAATTAGAAAAACATTTTTCTAAATTCAGATTAAAAAAAAAAATAAAATCTGATCAAGCAGGACAAAGTCCCATTAATTTCCAAATTACTTTGTAAGCTGGCAGATGGAACACAGCAAACCATTTAATACGGTTTGGCTCTGTGGCCTACCGGCACCAAAAAGGCACCACAGTGAAGCAGACCCTATACCAGAGCTCTGAGGGCAGGACCACCAAGAGAAAGAACCTTCTTGTCCAGCATTTTTTCCTGGTTGGACACAAGTTTATCAGTCTAGAACCTGCACAGGGAGAAGGAAGCACTCTCAGGCTTTTGGTGTTTCTGGGAAAACAACAAGGAAACACTTCGTATTACGTCAGATTCAATGAGGCAAAACAGAAATGGGATCATTTTTTCAGAGTTAGTTTATCTTTCACTGCACTTTCATTTCTGAATCTGATTGACTATGGGCAGCACCACTGATAAGCAGAAAGAACGCAATCACATTACAGGCAGAGATTTTGTTTCTTCATTTTTATGATTTCAATTAGTCATTAGTAGCTAATCTGTATCCGTCTAGAATGGCACACTGAGTGAGACATCAGTTTGGGTCTCAGGAGATCTGCTTCTAGGCCTGATCCAGCTACCGACTGCAGACAGAATTGAAACATGTCATTTCACATCTCTGGGACTCAACTTTTCTCACCTGGAAAGCAAAAAGAGGCATAAATCTCTTGAATAAACCGGGGTTTGAGGTCTACCAATGAATGGCAGTATGCAAAAGCTAAAAATTATTATTTTCCAATTAAACAATCAAATCCTTATGGCACAACCACTGCACACAGAAAACCAACATATTTAACATTTGATCATGGAGGTGTGATTCAGCAAAACAAGTTAACATAGCTGATACAGTATAATAACAACTCTGGTTCAAATATTTTCCTGTTTTGGAATTTATCTAGGTCTCTATTTTAAGAATTTTATGAGAATAAGAGTTGCAGTAAAATATTGCTAGGGAATTGTATCTCTGAGCATTTTTTGGTGGTTACACAATCCAGCAGATCTCCTGTGTCTTGCAGGGTTACAATTTCAGGGTCTGCACTACTTCGGGTCAGACAGCTGAGGCACCCTGTGAAGCACACAGCCATCCAGCATGCTGAGGGACAGCATTACACACCCTCCATCTATTGCTAAATGGGTTTGAAAAGACTTTCCATCAGTTTAATTTTCAAACAAGCGATCAAAGCACAGTACCACCAAGTGCTGATCATTCAATTCAACACCCAGGCTACCTCTCGCCATAAACTCTCATTTTTTCATCTTTTTATTCTTGTTTGTAAAGAGGGAAGACATGTGGCACTCCAGACCCTCAGAATCCTGCTACCATGCCAGCCTTTCTCCTCCTTATACCATGGCCTTTTTGGCTCTTGCTCCTAGACTACTGCCAGTCTGGCGGGCACCACCTCTGCACCTCTCCCTTTGCTGCTTTTACCACCTCCTGCAGCAGCATCAAGGAGTGCCTGTTCCAGCTCAGAGCTCGAGCCAATACCCCCAAAAGGCTGTAACAGTTAAGTACTGAGCCCCATGCATCATTTTTAATGCTGGCAGATTTGACAGTTGGAAGCAGCAGTCTCAGCAATAGGAAGCACTGTGTTATGGAAGTGAGTGGAAATTAAGCCTGGGTAATACAACCCATATTCTGCTGAAAAGTTTATTGCTTCCTTCACATTAACATTTCTAATTAGAACACCAAAATACAGACCCAACCAAACATTTCATTTTATCTTGGTTTGATACTCTTATTCCTTAAACAGGGTGCTCTTCTCCACCTCACTAAGTGCCTTGCCCCACACAAGCATGAAAGAGTAAATGTGCATTATGGATTCTATTAGCAGGCAGCCCACCAAAGCAAATACACTGGCCTCAACACCTCCTTTGAAATTTCACTAGGTAGTACCTGTTTGTTTCCATTTCTCCTCTTTGCTATGGAACTGAGATGTTCCAATCTAAGGATATTTACAGAGATAAATATATTTACAGAACCTAACTCCCAAAAGCTGTGTTAAGCTCTAGTTCTTGACTTGCGCATTAGCTTTAACAAAAGGAAAACCACGCCTCAAATATAGCTGGGTTCTACAAATCAGCTCTTGGGCTTACTTACATCAGCACACCTCATTTAAGATATATAATCAAGCCAGTGGAAAAGCATCACTGTCTTCACTGCTATCTTTACAGAAAATCCAAAGCCAAGCTTCCACACCCACTGCTTCTGGTGGGACTGCCAGCTGAACCAAGATTCACCCTTCTCACACATTTCTACCACAGAAGGCAAAAGCAAGAAACTCTCAGGAACAAAAACCTGCCCTATCACCACATTAGTAACACAACTCTTAAAGTTCTTCACAAAACTTCAGCCATATGCTTTTATAAATGGACTATGTTGCAGAGACACATAAAAAGATGAAGCCTTTGAAATTATTTTTAGGAACAAAGGAATACATTTAACTGATAAAAAGTTTAGTATTGAAGTCTGGAAGTGGTCAGAACAGAGCTCATTTGGGCCTTCTGGGGTTTTTTGACCATCATAGGACTGTTCCCTGTCTTGTTCATTTTCAAATCTAAGTGCTGAACTCTGGTAACTTCTTCTTCATGTGGCAATAACGCAAAACTCCATGTGTACTGTGCTTTTGGTAAAGTATTTGGATATTGGAAATTTGGGACTTAAAGAGCTGCATTCAAACAATTGGATAAGAGAAAGTAAAACCATCAGCACTGTGCATTCATAGCCCCCAAAGCTCTCCATAGAAAGTAAATTCTTCATATTCTCAAAAGGTTAGTAGAAACATTATGATCTTCATCTCCAGGTGATGAATCCAAGCCCACAGACTGAAGGCAGTCACAGGCATTGCTGATAGGCAACTTCCTTATTACACATCCATCACATCAACTACCAGACGACACCTCAATCAGCCAAATTTTCATAGCTCTTCTTTACTACCAGATTTCTTAGACTAAAAACGATTTATTTCCTCAGCATTTTCTCCCAAGCCTTTTCCCCAGTCTTACCTTTCCTGGAACACGCTAAATATTAACATATATTAATATTTAATATTAAATATTAAGTAACAGGATTCCTTAAATTGCCAGTGAACGAAAGAGTGTGAAAAACATGGGGTGTACATGACTCATCTGCAATAGATGACTCCCAGCATTCACAGACTTAATCTTGAACAAAATACTTTTCATGCAAAGTCCGTGTTCAGACAGAATAATTTGTCATAACTGAAACACATGCAGAAATTAGGTATATTAAGGAAAAAAAGACAGACAAACACAAGAAAACAACAGCCCAAGCATAGCTCATTGTGGTAGGATCATGGGGTATGACTTATGCTTGTGTTGGTTCTTGCCAAAGCCAAACCAGGTGCCATATTAAGTCCAGTAATTCTGTCACGATGCAGATTAGCCACAGATGGCAGCCCTTCATTTTTGAATGAAGCAAGGCATGAATACAAACAGCATGGAATAAAACAAAAAAGTTCAAAGTGAATAAAAATAAAAAAATTCATAAAAGAAAACAGATGCATTTCATATGCAAGCCAAAACCACAACTGATTTTATCAAATACTGTAGCCCAGTATACAAACCAACTCCAATTTGCTATTTAACGTATATATTCATAATATGCTGAATAAAGCTGAAAGCTAGAGTCTGTCCTCAGTTACTAGTCTGAAAATATGCTATAAAAATCCAGTGTAAATTCAATGCAGATTCAGAAGTAATAATCAAAGATACATGATGAATATATAAAGAGTATAACCAGAGTTTGAGCAAATTTGTACATATCATTAGAATTCAAATTTCTGCTGGGCTTATTTGTTATATCTAATGACAACAAGGCTGCTACATGCGGCCTATGATGGATTAGACTCTGAGCTTGTGTAAGCTGGCAGGTCTACGCAAACTTATTTCATAAGATCTGCAAACGTTTTTAGATTTTTTTATTTACACTTTGGATATGCTGTTATGAAAACTTCCCACTTGCCGTGTAAGATGGATTTATGTACAGATTTCTGTACATAGAAAGAGTCACAATAATACTATGTGATCATGTAAAGATGATGTGATCAAGAAAAAAATGTCAGAAAAAAGTATAAAGTACCACATATAATCAGTGAAGGGTGGCTGAAGGCTATCTCTGTATTCAAGAAATACCCCAGAATTAGTCAGTTAGCTTTACAGAAACTTTATAAACTCTGTGCTGTAAGTTACTACATTTTATATCATACAAAGTTACATTTAACTAAGGCTACCTGTATAAGTAAAAAACTTTTCTTCAGCAAAGACAATTTAATGAATAATTTTCATCTGTAATAAACTTTTCTGTATCTCAAAACAGACCATTATGAGAGGGAACAAAATGCTAAATGTCAAGGAAAAGGTGTCTGTTATGAACATTCACATTATCAAATAGAATGAATTGATTGATACAGGTGATATTTTTAACATGGGTGAATGGGGTTAGTGCTCCCTATGTAAAGATAAAAAGGAATAGCCCAGTGCATTAAATAATTCTAGAAACATTTCTTGAAACAAATGTTGTTTTAAGCAGGAAGTTGTGTGCCCACAGGAATCACTTAATTCAAGGTGACAAATAAATTTGAAAAAGAGTAGCTGTTCTTGAAAGATTAAATCTTTTTTTAACCAAAGAAAGAGATAAAAAATATAGATTATTTTGAGTAGAATACTCACTGTCATTTTTCAGAATTGGTGTCAATCACCTTTATGAATTGACTACATACTGAATTACTTAGAAGTAGATTCATTTCCTCTCTTTGCAAAGAATGCACTGACTATGGACAAAATTAGATACTTATGGTGTACTTGTAATATTGCCAGAGTATAAACTCCCATCTGGGTTACAGAAGCCATAGGCCATACACAGAATCCCATTTTGCTTGTCCAGTTTTCAATGGAAGAAGATAGATTTTAATTCTATGAAAAGATTTAATAATCTTTACTACAGAAGTTTCATTTTAGAAATTAAAAATGCAAACATGCAAAACATGACACATCTCTGAAGAGCACAACTCAATTTTCTCTATTATGTTAAGCAATAATGTTTATTTGCTTTGTCAAAGGTGTTGTGGGATCAGCTAGAGCTGGGTATATCTCAGAGACAGTGTATGCTATAGACCCTGATTTTCACATGGATGAAACAATTGCTTTCTGCATGCTATAAGCAGTTGTGTTTCATGTAGAAGTTGTAGACAAAGCTACTCTTTTGTTGACGTGCTGTGTTATGTGTATTATGAAGCTGTAGGGTTACTCAGAAGTTCTATTCTGCTCATGCATAAATTCCAAGCCTTCCACATTTTTGGCTCTTCATAAACCATACAATTAATATCATGACAAGTTAAAATGCACAGAAAATTGTTACACATTGTGAAATGAAGAGAAATATAGACTGTGACAGACTGAGCAGGCATGTGAAAGGATATAAAGATATAGACACTTACATATCCGTCATCACAAGGGCTCATAGAGTAATATCCCTTTATGGGCAAACAGGCACACATTAAAATAAAGAAGATTAAAAAAAATAAGTTAACAGAAATTAATCACAGAGAAATATAGAGTTCTTAAAAAAAAATAATCCAACAACTCAAAATTAGCTAAAAATTAACAAACTATTAGCTTTGAAAAGTATAAGCATCATTTCCCAACCCACATAACTGTATGTTTTCAGACCAAAATCAGTGTCTCTCTCATGATATTTTTACATTATAAGTTTTCCTTTCAACACCTCACAAACATACCTAATCTGCACAATATTCCATTATAACTGTCAGCTAGAATAGCTACATACAAGGCACTGACATGTTTATGTGAATATATGACTTCTATTGTTCACTACACTGACACAGCTAAGACAGAGATACCAACAAACAGATCAATCAGAAGACCTCAGCTTCTGAGCAACCAGCTGCAAGTATTCTCCATAACTGTGTTGACTGGGAGTTTCTCACCAGTACATAATGAAAGCTGAGACAATTTAAGGTGTTTCAGCAATGTTAACAATTCCTCGTCCTGAAAGGCTCAAAGGACGAGAGAAAAAAGAGCCTGAAAGGCTCCAAAAAGGTCTCTGAAAGGAAACCTAAGATTTAGTTACTAAAATAAAAAATTGTGGTAATTCATGATTTGATGAGTTTAGTACAAAATATGCTATGCTCTCTTTAATTAGACTAAAATATTTAACTTAGAAAGCTTTGTATCTAAACAAAAGTGCACAGCTCAACACAATGAAATAAGACCAACTTTAATTATTCTGTTTTTAATATTTTTGTGCAAACCTGCCAATACTTTAGAGGCATATAAACACAAACACTGTGAAGAGCAGGTTTCTCTTTAACAGACATATACAGCTTTATAGAGAAGGTATAAGAAACTTGACACTCCTTACTTTGAGGAAAAAATACAGTTTTTTCAATTCTTTAACCAGTTTCCAAAATCTGGTATTATTCTTCCTATTACAATCACATTCAGAACTCCCTGATGTTAATGAGTATTTTAACTTTCACAGTGCTATACATGCACACAGACAGTTCTTGTTAAAGTCATTTTAAGATTAAAAAGAACATCAATAGAGACCAATAAGCGAGCAAAGGAAACCAGTATCATGACAAGAGGTCATTTCAACACATGCATGACTTGAGCCACTGAAAATGTACATAGGCATCAAGACAAAAATGACATTAGAGGAAAATTTTAATATTACAAGAAACCAGATGGGACCATATGACCTGCAAGGTCCCTTCTAACCTGGGCTGTTCTATGATTTGAGGACAGTAAGAGGAAATGTTTGTGGAAACTACTGATGGGAACACTTTATCTTTAGAGATAGGAATTTATGCAACTTGTGCAAAAGACATCATATACCATCGCAGCAGAAAAAAAAAGTACTTCTCTTTGTTTACATAAACAGGTAGGTTTGTTTTTTCCCATGGACAGGGATGGAGAAGACTGGTACATTTCATCCTAAGAAATGTTTGCTTAGGGTAGATGCTGTTTTCTGTATATTATTTTTAAATGAGAGAGCACACCAGACGACACTCAGTGAATCCACTCTGAATGGTTCAGAGAGATAAAAAAAAAAAAAAAATCAAACAAAAAACCTTGTTACCCTTCCTCTTGGGTTTCGTGTGGCCTCTTGGTGTAGAAAACACTTTCACAAGTGCAAAATAGAATATTTGCCAATTATTACAGTTCGATGGCATGTTCACATCTGCAGTAAAAAGCAAGTTTGAGGGAAGAAAAGCACAGAGCACAAGAGAAAAAACAAAAAAAAGAGACCATGCCAGCCCCTCCAGTTATCCCAGAACATTTAAAAAATTTTAAAACTCCTCCATGTTCACAGTTTGTAAATGACAACTTCACTTTATAGAAGAGCTTCTGTCCAGTGACAGAACTTAAGGGAAAAAAAAAATGCACTTCAAAGCTTCAGGAATTGTGCCAAAAAAAGACCTAAAACTTGCAAGGGACACTAATGCACTTAATTGTGGCTACAGGTAAATATAATCAGGCTGAATAGTAGTAACAACAATGGGCATTTATTCAATTACACAGGAACAATATATGCAAACTACAATACAGCTTTCTAGTCAGACAAAAATACCCTAGTGGTTAACACACATCTTGGCTATTGTCAGAAACTACACATCTGAAGAAGCAGTTCCTGTTTTCCCTTTAATCCAAAGTTTAGAGGCTCTTACTATATTATCCCTAATGCAAAGGCATTCCAGGAAGGCATATATCTTACTCGAATTAGAAAATCTATTTCGGGCTTTTGACTTGAGCCTATGCTACTTTTGATGGGGAGGGAATGTACAACACTTCAGTGATAAAAATCCAGAATCCTCTTGGCTTCACACTGTGTATTAAACATAAAATTGCAAAAAACTACAACCAGTTTCTTAACCACCAGACAAATCACTGTTAGAAATAAAGACAACAGACACAGAGAAACAAACCAAACCCCCTAAGTTGTCCCTGCTTATGACAGGGGGGTTGGAACTAGATGATCTTAAGTTCCTTTCCAACCCTAACTATTCTATGATTCTAAGTTACCTCAAGAATATTAAAGATATAGAGAACTATGACAGATCACTGTATTTAAAACTATTCTTTTCAAATTTACGATTACCCACATCAGTCCCATGTCTAAATGAACATCAGAAGGTCAGGAATCTGATTAAATCCTCAAATGAATGTTTCCTCAGCTTGTCAGAGCTGGTATTCTCACCTCTTATTCTTGGATCCAGACCTTTTGCTCTAACAGTTCTCTCAGGTTTCTCATCTCCTAGTTTAGGACCACACATGTCAAATTAAAAGATGGAAGATGGCAATAACATTCAACTGGAGATAGGAAAAAAGCCTTATGGTAAAATACATCTTTAGAAAAGCCTTCCAACTGTAACACAGTAGTGTAGGCTCTCTCCCACTACATATAGCAGGTATGTCCTATTAATGGATTGTAGATCAAGCAGGTATGTCCTATTAATGGATTGTAGATCAAGCTCACAAGCTGACCCAGGAGGTCAGAGCTGGCAAGAGGCATGAAGTTGTTCTGCAAAAAGGAGGAGATCCAAGCCATCTTACAAGAGAGCACAAAACAACAGCCAAAACCAGAAGCCCATGCTAAGTCAGATTTGTGGGTATGATTACACAGGGAAAGTCTCTTGGTTAAAAGACGTCAATGCCACAGGCCTTAAAGCCAGTTTGGTAAGAAAGACTTGTTCTGGGATTTATTGCCTCAATACAAATTTATTCCAGTATGAAAGGACGGGCCTTCGGCCACAGAGCAACAAACCAGGAAGCTGATGTTTGCACAAAACCAGCACACGTTAGTAAGGGACACACATTACCTTTATTGTAATTTCAAAGTCTGAGACCTCAAGGCTTTATATTACACAATACTACTTTCCTGACATTAAAAATTGAGTACAGAGCACAATGCACTCGGAACAAAATCAAATTTGCACATAAATAATGCTACCAAGGATATAATCCAAGGCATACTCTTTAATTTCCTTAGGCAATACTTCATTTTGGTTACAGCACTAGCACAATACTCCTTCCTGGTATAACTTAAGACTACTAGTGTAGTGTAGCTGATTTAACATAATATACTGTAGAGCTCAAGTAAATGTCTCTGAGCTTGATGCAGCTTTAACATTTTCTGCTCTGGATTGTCCCAAGTTGCTCCAGTATAGTGAACCTCCTCTTTCCAAACTATGTAATGCACATCCACTCATTCCCTAAGTAAAAGTGGTAGAAATTTAAGGCTGCATGTCAATACAACAGAAAGTAACTTCCTTGCTAATGATTTTCACTTCTGCTCATCTATTTAGTGATATTGATCCTCCAAAACTAGTTTATTTCAGAGTCTGGTCCTGACATCAGTGATGTCAATGAGACAGAGGCAAATCCTGAAAACTCAAGGCAAAATGGGCGCAAAACCCCAACAAACCACCATATTTAATGCCTGTCAAAACTCTTTAGACATTGAATTTTTTTTTAAACCCCTCCCCTTGCCTACACAGTGACCAAATGGTAAGGATGAGCAAAGGATCTGCCACCCCACTAGTCTCTCCTCCCTGCAACTGTACAGGTGACTGCCTCTATGACAGAGGAGTTTTGTTAAATGGAGTAGCTGGAAAAAACACACTCCAGTTTCTCTAATCAGATATGAGTAAAAAAAGTGAAGGGATCCTCCAACACAAATCCAGCACAGATGCTGCAAGCTCATGCTACTATTTAGTCCAGGTCACGATGCCTCCAGCTTTATTCCAAAACTTATGCAAAAACCTGAAACCACTTAAGGATAGAACAGAAACATCTATGTGTATAACAATGAGGTATTTGGAATCCCTAAAGTAATGCGATGCCTTAGCAGCCTAGTGGCAAACAGTCAGGATTTTGGTTTTAGTCCATCTTATCTGTCTTCTTGGATCAACAGAGTCAAGGAGTTGTTAGAAGTATTTTGGGATGATTACAAAGGAGTCTCATTTTTCTTCTCAGAAGATGGGCTCCATATATATTTTCTTCTTCCACTTATTTGTGTTTCTATGTGTTTGCCATTCATGTATAAAACCAGAACTCTATACATGGGAAACAAACAGGAAAATATGATGAACCAAGTGTGGACAAACGCATAAGATGAAGAAACCTGGTTATGATGCAGCAAAAGTCTGCAAGCAAAAACTGTGATTAGCCCTCCAAAACCTGGTTAATGCCTCAGACAGACTGAATGTGTGGGTCTGCTTATAGAAACATCAGATTTCAGCCACAGTAGCTACTATAACCTCACTGTCAAGGAGCAACCTAAAGTAGTTGAGAAACCCTTAATCTAAACAGTCTCAGGGTTCTTGCTGTTCTGGTCCTTCACTAGAGAACTTTGTTGGCACAGCAACTACTAAAATTGTATGGGCAAAGGAGACAAAGTCACACAGAAATAGTTATGCTAGTAAAGCCTAGTATAAAAATAGATACAACTCTGCCAGAAGAACACAGCTTTACTCATCTTAAACTGGCTAATTTGAGACAGAAAGGAGGCAAAAATTTAATTCTAGGAGGGGGAAAAAATCCACCACCACCACCAAATCTTCTTTCTCTGACCTGCCTACATTGCTGAAGACTGCGCTAAACTGGCCACAGGGGCATAAGAATGGTGGCAAAGGTGCTTCTGAAGCAGAAATATTTTAAAATGCTTTTAGAAAAGCAGCAGTAAACAAACATGACGCATAAGACCAACGGTCATTTCACAGTTGAGCATCTTTACTAGAAGGAAAATGAAGAAGTATGGATGCAGGAGATTTTGGTCACCTAATCTGTCCTGGAGGAAGAATCAAGCATCAGGCACAAGTGGCCCATTTGCCTATGTTGTCCTTAAAAACCCTCAGTGACAGAGATTCTGGCTGAAATACTGTGCTTATACACTGCTGCTAATCCACTTCTTCAATGATCACTTATTGTTCCTAAAACTCTTTAAAGTCTTTATTTCATAGAGAAGGAAACAGATGCCTATACCTAAAGGCACACACAAGGACAGATGTTTATGCCGAAATTGCATTTGTGACAGGGGCATAGCAAGCCATATGCAGTCTAGCAATAATCCACCCAGTTTTTATCAGTGAAGACATAGCTTCAGCCACTTCTGCACTTCCTGCAGAGTGGATAAAGAAAACAATCAGCACCTGGCATAAGGAAAACAGTTTGACCAAAAGGGCTTCAAGAGATCAGAGGATCAACTTGTGATAGAGAGAAATAACAAGAGTGGGCAAATTAAGTATCTTCAAATCACAGGAGAAAATGAGAGGCCTTGATGCAAGCAGAGTGCAGGAACAGATAGAAGAGCTGCACAAAATGAATGATCTCAGTACAGGGAAGGGGAGCTAGGAGACACACGCAACCGCAACATTAGATGGTAAAAATACAGAAGACGATTGGGATACATACAGCATGACCTTAGAAAGCCATTGGCAGGGAAAGAGGGAAGACCTCTGAGATGGGGCAGGAGGTACATTAGAGGGTGGGACATGGCATAACCATGCACTACAGACAGGGTATAAATCTGAAGAGAGAAGAGTTACAAGCGACCCGATTGCCGAGGTAGCAGATAAGCAGAGATCCTGATTGCTTCCCAAAACCCTGGGATATGCAGCCTGCAATAGCTGCTAAGAGTACACCTCTCAAATACACAGCAGGTCAGAGAAAGAAGATCTGACCATTAACAGGGAAGTGAAGGCATTTAAAACAGCTTAGAGCAATGAGGAATAATATTTATCACTGAAAATATCAGAACATAAAAAGGGAGCATTTTTATTATCTCCTCATATTTCTGTAATAATTTTCAAGAGGAACAAAATGTACCCATAGCATCGTTGTTATTAAAAACACTGGCTAGAATAACGAGCAAGAATCTTATTTTCTTTTGGTTTTCCTTTTATACTTCACAAAGCTCTCGTACTACAACATTATGTATACATAAAAGTCTGCTGTGGCAAAAATAATCAGCATAGTTAATGACTTCAGTTTGTAAAGCACTGGCATACAATATTTTAATACTAAAATGTTTTAATGCAGTTTTAATGTTAATGAGTATTTGAAAAATTTGAACGAACTAGGTATTAAAAATTATTGTACCACTGAACAGCTCTTACACTACCCTTAAGCCATTTAAAATTTCACACCCCCAGGCACAGTTACACAGACACTAGAAACTATCCTAAGATGGTTCAGATGGTTCTGCTCCTGGGACAAAAAGCTCCCTTTCTGTTCAGGCAGAAGAGACTGAACAGAACACTAATGGGCACAAGCTCGGTATACTGCAGCCATCTGAAAAGGAATAAGAGGCTGGTGAAGTAAGAAGAAAAAACCTAGGGAGCGTAAGCTGCCTATCAGTAAGATCAAAGATCCTCAGATATGGAATTAAAGATCATCATGTAAATCAACAAGCTGGCTTGGGTGTATCACCTAAATGCTCATCTAACACCTAGCTTTTACAAATAAGGGAAGTTCTCCCTTCTTCTTCTTTTCCCCTTATGTTCCCATGACCCTATCTGATGCTTCTCCTTTAGCTGGCTAAGTCAAATCACTCTGGGTTATAAGAGCACCACTGACAGCAGAAAGGAACAGAACATGTATCCAGAGCTGAACAGCAGCACCACTCCTTTTTAGCTAAATTATTAAATTGGCTAAGATGTGCCATCAAACCACACTCACTATATTAGTTCTAGGTTTGTTTTGGTTTTTCAAATGTTCAGTTAGCATTTTAAACAGATACACAGCTTACCATTATCATAACAACAGAATTATTAATAAGAATTAATCATACTTATGCTGCTAGGATCGTGTAACCATGTCATTTCACCAGCATTTGAGATGAACAAAACCTTCTGCATTGCTATATTCTTATACAAGCTTGAGCACATGACACATGATGTTTTGCTTTTACTATCTCACATTTGTTGTTCAAACGTACAGTTTAAGTGCTATTGTCTCCTGAGATAGCTACTGTAAGAAAACCAAACATGAATACTTACAGTTCCAGGCCTTGTGAAGTCAATACTATGTGCTACCTTTTGTCTCATCTGATTGTTAAACAAGCGAACACAAACACTTTGAAGATACCCTGGTGTGATCTAAAAATTAGGAAATAGAGAGAACAGGATTATAATAAAACTTACACTTTCTACCAGACAAGTGTTTCTATACTAAAGGTTGTTTGTTGTTTTGTTTTTCTCCAGAGAGCAAAAAAATCACACACCTGAGACTCACAGATGCAAGCACAAAGTATTTACTGCAACTACACTTCTGTTCAGAAATTCAGGACAGAACTAAAGTTCCATAAAGCATTTGACACTGTCCTGCATGACATCCTTATTACTAAACTGGAGAGACATGGATTTGATGGAGGGACCGCTTGGTGGATAAGGAATTGGCTTGATGGTTGCACTCGAAAGTTAGTCAACAACTCAATGTCCAAATGGAGATGAATGACAAGTGGTGTTCCTCAGGGTTGGTATTGGGACTGGTGCTGTTTAACATCTTTGCCAGTGAAATGGACAGCGGGACCAAGCACTCTCAGCAAGCTTGGTGACAACATCAAGCTGTGTGGTGTCGTTGACACACTGTTGATACTGACAGGGATAGAGAGGTGTGACAGAGCAAATCTCACGAAGTTCAAGTGCAAGGTCCCACACCTGGGTCAGGGCAATTCCAAGCATAGGTATAAGCAGGGTAGATACTGGACTGAGAGCATCCCTGAGGAGAAGGACTTTGGGATGTTCATTAATGAGAAGTTCCACATGAGCTGACAGTGTGCTGTCAGCAGTGTTGCAGCCCAGAAAGCCAACTGTATGTCAGGCTCCATCAAAAGGAATGTGACCAGCAGGTTGAAGGAGGTGATACTCCTCCTCCTCTGCTCTGGTGAGACCACACCTGCAGTACTGCATCCAGCTCTAGAGCCTACATAAGAAGGACGTGAACCTGTTGTAGCGAGTCCAGAGGAGGCCATGCAGATGTTGAGAGGGCTGGAGCACCTCTCCTGTGAATACAGGCTGAGAGAGCTGGGGTTCTTCAGCTTGGAGAAGGCTCCAGAGAAACATTACAGCAGCTTCCAGTATCTGAAGGGGGCCTTTTGAAAATGCCCTGTAGGGATAGGACAAGGGGGAATGGCCTTAAGATGAAAGAGGGTAAATTTAGATATTAGGAATAAATTCTTCACTGTGAAGATGGTGAGCCACTGGAACAGACTGCCCAGGGAAGTTGTGGATGCCCCATTCCTGGCAGTGTTCAAGGCCAGATTGGATGGGGCTCTGAGCTACCTGATCTAGTACAAGGTGTTCCTGCCCATGGCAGGGTTGCTGGAACTACATGATCTCTAAGGTCCTTCCCAACCTTAATCATCCTATGATTCTACAAAATTAAGAAAAATGTAAACCCTCTTCATCTGGGAGTAGTTACGGTATTCATGATGTTAACACTAAACACTTTCAGAGAATCTAGAAGAAAAACAGAATTTGTCACATCTATGCTTGCATACAGGTTTTCCTCAATCAAAACGTAGGTTGTCCAACAGTAAGTATGAAGCAGTTTTGTGCTTTAGACTTATGATATGCTGATGTGCTGTCTAGTTAAAAAGCAGAACCTACACAACTGTCTTGCACAGCAGAAAGAATAAACATGAATTACACAGTACAGCACTTTATAATTCAATGCAAAACATCTCAGCAGGTTTAGGGTTTTTGTTTTGGGAAATCTATACCACAACAGAACTACTTGATTTCAGAACAATTATTAACTTCCCCAGAACAATTGAGAGGACCTAGATAACTGAAACGCGAATAGGGCACTTCTGATATTCTCAGACCTATGGTGAGATAATAAAACCCTTCAAATTCAGAATGCTGTAACTTCATTATTTTATTCAGTACCAAACTCCACTCTGGAGTCAGAAATAACAGAAACCAAGATTCCCAACGAAGGAGTACCCTCTGCTGGACACACTTGGGAAGGATTAAATGACTGCCCAGCACAAGGCTTACAAAGGAAACGAAACAAGCATTCACAACAAAAGACAAAGTGCCTGGCTCCTCCAGAACATAAGGGTATATCACCTTGGGAGCACTGAAGTGTGAAATGTGAGACAGCAGATTAATTGCTACGTACTTCTCATTGTTACCAGCGCTCATGTGAGCATATACCTTTCCTAATCTGCTCTAAAGCAAAGCTCACACCTACAGGCAAATTCTTTTAACGAAATATAAGACTTTCACACTGATGACTGGAGGAAGGTACATACTGAGTCTTCAGCATGCAGCACAGGAATTCCTAGGTCATTCACCCTGTTAATAATTCACAGCTCCTTTAAAAGCGTCTAGAGTCCAGCAACAAACATCTGCCATTAAGAGTAATTCTCAGGTTATACAGAAGTTATAGTACTTCTTGCATGCTTGAAGAAAAGACGGCACAAAAAATGAAGCATAAAATCATCTTTGTATAAAAAATACTCATAAGAAAGTCATACCTTCCACAGTCACGTGTGTGGCCCATTTCCCACACTGCACAACTCATCCACTACTCCTACCCCAGCTCCCTTTACCAACTAAATGAACAAGTTGAGCTCAGTAGAACAGACAGCAAAGCTTTTCCTCACCAACATTTTGGATGACACAATTGTTTCCACCAGACTGTAACTTAAAACAGACCTGGCAGAAGTTTTAAATATACAAAAGCCTCTGATAGGCTGGATTGCAGGCAGTAGTCACAGAAATGCCCTCTAATCACTGCTGATGCCAAAGCTCAAAAGGGGACTCAAAAGGGGAGATCTGTCTGATGAGACAGTGATAATTTCTTGAAGATTTCTGAGCCAGAACAATTCAATCCATATGCTGCACTAATTTTATCCTAGTACACAGAGGCAACAGAAGACATCTTTCATCCACAGTGCTGTGTTTCATTAGCAAAAAGACATAGTACTTAAGAAACGCTCTTAGCTACAAAGCTGAATTCACATTTTAGTGGCATTTTTTTACCATTGTCCATGAGATGAGGAAGCAAGTATACATCTGAGTCATTTCTTACCATCTTGCCATTGACTGTGGCCTCTAAGGAATCCACCAGCTCTGCAGCGACTCCAATGAGGTTACGGTAATCCGCCTGCATTTTGTTAAATTGTTTCAGGTAGGTCATGGCTCTGCCCTCAGATTCTACTAACTGTTGTTGAAGATGTTGCAACCTTTCTGTCAAGAGAATAATAAAAAAAAGAAATAACATCACCTTTTTAACCACAAGAACAAAAAACCCACAAGCATTTTTACTGCTCTAAAGGGACAACTTCAACTGCTGCTATGGAATTATTTTTATCCAAAGTGTGGAATTACACTGCAAGGATAATTCCATACTACTAGTGTGATTTCAGTCTGTCATAACAGCTACAAGTATTTATTTTGCCTTAATTGCCCAAAGAAATAACTGATTCACAGTTATAGCAGTAATACAACTATTAAACAGTAAACACCACTGAATACATTTGTTAAGAGAATACTGTTTCAAATGTCTGTTAACACAAAAAGTACCACGCTATCAGAGACAAAAGACACTATGCATCAAATCAGAATAATATATGACAAAATGCAGCTCAGATTTCCTACCTTCAGATGAGACTCGTGCACTGTCTGCTATATTAAGTACCAGTGGGTAAAAAGCTTTATCACACTGAACAACACTTCAAAGATAAAGCAACAAAATGGGAGAATGACAGTACCCAGAGGTTCATGCCAGTGCTTGACAGATTACACTATGAGGCTGGGTGTTTTCTCCAGTTATTTTATAGAAAGAGACCACTGATATTTAGGTTACATAGTGCTTCGCTTAATTTAAAGTAAATACTAAGTCTTTCTTTTAAGGAAAAAAACATCAGACCTAGTCAAATTAGCATTCTGCATGGAAGGCAGGCACAGGATCTGGAGCTGTGGATTGCACTGCATATCTTCATAACTGGATAACTATGAAGGGAGGCACAATATTTCTATTGTTACTGCTGCTGTCTATGCAATTTGCTAGAACATTATGTTTTAAATTAGTTTGCTTTGAAGCCAGTACCCTTCTAGTATTGCAAAAACTGCATCACACCCATCTGCAAACAGACTCAATATTTACCATAGGACTTTCTATTAAGCAATGGGCAGGAAACAGCTTGATGACAAAGTTTCAGACAGAAGTAGGATTATTTTTCACAGATTTTAAAAAATTTTGGGGTTATAGTAGAGCATTCCAAACAACCCAATATGACCAAAACAGTTCAGGTCCAAACAGACCCAAAGGAAAAGAAAATAAAGGAAGGAGCTAAAATACAGAATTAGAAACTAGAAAAACTATTTCCTGTTCCTGGCTTTGAACAGACTTTGCTCATAATCTTTAAGGAAAACATTATCCTCTTTCATGATTCACTGTCTCTTTCCATAAAGACAGAGATCATATGTTCCTGTAACATAGAAGCATTGGGAAACATAACCGGTATCAGTGGAAATCTTTTGGATCTTCATTTGGAGAATGCTAAGCAGCACAAAGTTTCACTGCACTGCTATCCTGTGTTTAAAAAAAACTCAGCATATACCTTACAGCTCCAGTAAGCTCTGGAGAATTTAGGTTTACTTATTCAGAATCTGTCCCATGACACTTGATCCGTTGCTCTCTGAATACAGGCAAGAACCAATTCTGAACCAAGGTGACTGGCACAGGGGGTGGCAATCTTCAGAGGGAAAAATGGGGAGGGGAAGTCCTGTATTAACACCATGGCTTATCTGGTAGAGTCTTCACAAGTTCTCTTCT
Organism: Loriculus beryllinus; assembly: GCA_039877255.1. Lineage (NCBI taxonomy): Eukaryota > Metazoa > Chordata > Aves > Psittaciformes > Psittacidae > Loriculus > Loriculus beryllinus. Next base: position 45,235 of record JBCJKH010012484.1, read on the forward strand.
ACAATGGTGATTAAGTTACATTGCAGGTAGTGATGTACTAATAATGCACAAATATCTGCCAAACAACTTCCAACAAAACACTTCAAAAAAAGCAATAAACACATGGACATAAGAGACACAAAACTGTCAGAAACATACTACTCAAACAGAACTGTTCATAACGCTTTCATTACAAATAAACAAGATCAAAGTCATCAGACAGTTCTATGATTTCAGATGTTGGAAACTGCTTTAAAAACTTCTCGTATCATATGGATTTTAGGGTTTCTGAAATAGGCTTTTATCCCATTTATGTTAAAAGCAGTAGATGTTAGAACATCTTATTTTTACTTTCAGAAAATTTAGCAAAATCATCTTTTTAATTGGATTTTTAGAGAAAATGTGCATTAACAGACTTTAGCTATAAGCTTTAGCTATAAATTGGCAGTCCTAAAGCATGGAATACAAAGAAGGTACATCTTCTTATTCCTAATCCATGTTTTTACAAAAATCTGTGAGTTAAGGAAAAAAAAAAGACAAACACCCAGACAGTTAATTTTACTCTCACAGCCTTCTCCCCTCTAAGAATGGCCACCTTCTGAAAACCAAGAATCACAACATTTTGCACCTGCAGGATTTGTGACCGATACTCGAGATCCAACTGCAAATTAAGCCACCCTAATAATATTTTTCTTACGCTTTCTAGAAGGGAGCGCAAACCAATGTAAAATAACAACAGAAGCTGTGACAAGCCACAGATCCTGTTCAAATCCAGCAAAGTGCACTTGGAAAGGAAACCCCAAAGAACACCTAGAATAGTTAGGACTGGAAAGGACCTTAAGATCATCTAGTTCCAAACCCCTTGCCATAGGCAGGGACACCCCACACTAAACCATGTCACACAAGGCCCTGTCCAACCTGGCCTTGAACACCGCCAGGGATGGTGCATTCACAACCTCCCTGGGCAACCCATTCCAATACCTCACCACCCTAATAGGAAAGAATTTCTTCCTCATATCCAATCTAAACCTCCCCTGTTTAAGTTTGAACCCGTTACCCCTTGTTCTGTCACTACAGTCCCTAATGAAGAGTCCCTCCCCAGCATCCCTGACTTGAACAGCTCCCATCAGTATTAAGCAATATTGCTTAGAGCACCAAAGCTTTTACAATACTTTAAGCTGTTAAAACCATCTCAACTGCAATCAATATTCATCAACTTACAAATCAAAAAAGCTAAGATAACTTCCAAAGACAACCCAAATTATTCTCCTTTGACAATAATCATTCCACTTGAATTTTATTTTTATTCCACAACCATCACTGCTAAACTGCTGCCACAGCTTTAATGATACAGCTCAAAACAAGACTATTTTTCTAAACTAAAAGATTCTGAGAGCAACCACTGCACAAAACTAGCCACTCTTCAACGCTTTATTCCTTTGCCTAGATGAGCAATTGGAATACATTTTTATTTAACTGTGATAAAACACATTTGATTCAGAAATTTTCAGTGTATGTACCTAGAGCATGACTTTATTCAGGAGATGGTTGGAAGCACCAAGCCACAAAACACAAACCTACTCATAATTTGCTTGCTTTTCACAGCCCAGCGGGGAAAGATTCCAGTGATGAAAATCCATCTTTCAACTACAGTCAGCAGGAAAAACTACATAAACAGAACTTCATGCAGTTCATGAATGCTAGTCTTGGCATTCAAAAAACAGGGTTCAAATTACCCCTTGCATGTTAAATTTATGGATTATCAATTACAAATACTGGTCTTTACTGATAAAGGGGAGTCAAAGAGAATAACCACAGAGCCTTGATGTACTTGGTTGGTTTGGGGTTTTTTTAATCACTATCTTCTCATACATAAGTAATTTTACTAAAAAAGGAAAAGTATTTCATTAAAGTTTCTTACTAAGAGAGCAGAAAGCTTTCATCATTCACATGTAGCTGACCCAGAGAGAGCTGTTGGAAGTGTTGGTCCTGTGCTACATCTCCCCCTTGCATTCCAGCCAAATCCCCACAACCAGTAACACCATTTGTGCAGACAGATCAGGGAGCTACCAATCCAGACAAAAACTGGTATTTAGTTGCTTCTTTAAAGTCATTGCCATCTTAGTCAGGATTGGTGAAAAGGAAACTGCCTTTCAGAAGCAGTTCACATTTATGTTACCTTACAGAATCGATCAAACTGCACCTGTAACAGGAATCAGAGAGTAACACAACACATTTCACTTCTCTCTTTCCCTCTCCCAGACACAACTCCTCATGCTTTTTGCATCTGATAAGTTTAGGAAGGGGTGGGGGTAAGCTCTGGGCCCAATATCTGCCAGACCATTATTCATATGTGGAGGAAAAGAGGGGAAAATAAATGACAGAGGACTGATCTCCTGGTTTAGGAGGATGCAGCATACAGTAAAGCTTGCGACTCTGCCAAATGAAGATGCTGGCAGCAGGCATCATCTGAACTACTGCATGTTTCTACCAATATTCTTGCCTACTCTTTCATGTATGTTATTATCAAGTCTTTTTAATGTTTTGACTCGAGTTCCTATGAACAGCCAAGGAGCCACACATATGCACATACGCATAATTCCACAATAAGTGTTTCTCTTTAAGAGAAAGACTAGTTGTTATCCTTTATGACAACCTACCCACACCTCAAACACATTTCCTGAACTTGCGCTTGCTCTCCCTGTCCCTCTACTCTCAATCCACCCCTACACACTTTGCTGGAAGCACTTAATCCAGCTAGGTTGACTTCCTGAATACAGTGCAGCAGAGCTCTCAGCAGAGGAGTTGTAGGTCCCAAGAGCTGCTGTCAGACACAAGAACTCCTTAGGTGACACCAAAACCTTGCTCTTAGGAAAGGCAGCAGTTGCTTTGTCTCCTTCGTGCTAACATCATTTCAATAAAAATTACTATCTATATTTTAAACTGACATCTTTCCACATTAATAGTAATTCAGACTATAGCAACTCTTGACAGACAGACAGGTCACTCTTCACTTTCTCTTGTGCAGCAGCCTGACACACTTCCCTACTCTTCCCTTCCTTGACATAGAACACCTAGAATAGTTAGGGCTGGAAAGGACCTTAAGATCATCTAGTTCCAAATCCCCTGCCATGGGCAGGGACACCTTACTCTAAACCATGTCACTCAAGGCTTTGTCCAACCTGGCCTTGAACACTGCCAGGGATGGAGCACTCACAACTTCCTTGGGCAACCCATTCCAGT
>JBCJKH010012486.1:8143-21774 GCA_039877255.1 Loriculus beryllinus
TAGATGGTAATGGCAATATATCAAAGGTTGCACAAGAATATGCAAAGGCAAAAAAAGGGGGGATTTGAGACAAAGGGGGCCACAAAATTACCAAATGAAATATATAAACCTTAAGAATTAGTTTTAAGTAATGTTAAATTTAATTGCTCTGTAACAGTAGCAATAGAAAATTACTGATTTGCATGATACATAGAAAAAAAATAGAGTACACCTAGAGAACATACTGAGAATTCTTCTACAAGACAAATCACTATAGTTGACACAGTTTTAAGAAAAACAGTCTAGAAGAACAGAATGCAAGGATAAGGAGTATCTGGGAATGGCAGGTGCCAGGATGGGCTACAGTTAAACTAATTGATAACTAGGAGGACAGAAGGATTATTAATGTCTCTGGTGCTAACGAACCAATTAGACTGGTATAAGCATCTACTGTGCGTGCTTCAAAGGCTGCCAGAAGGGATGAAGATTGTTGGAAGAAGTAAACAACCCTCAGAGACCACCACCACCACAATTTTGTATGCATGTGGGGAGCTTTCTGGAAAATAATGTAATCCATACATAGCTTCATGAATACGTATGTACGCCTAGGGACTATATAAGGATGGCTTGTTTAGCAATGCTGGGACACACATTAGGAGTAGCTATCCCACATGTCTCCTGGCACCACAATAAAGAACACCTGCTTGTCAACTTGAAAACTTTGTCGGCAAGTTTGTTCCTGGAGTATTCTTCAAATCTGTGTGAGCCTGTATCTCTTGGAAACCCTGCTCAAAACACTCACAAAATAAAGGGATTTTCTCATTATCATACCACATTTAATTGTCAGTAATGGAGCTTTTACATATCAACCTAAAGAAATTGTTTTAATATATTAAGGAAATAAAGAAGAAGACAGACTTCACTCAAAGTTACACAGTCAGAAGATGAGAAGCAATGGATACAAGCTGCAGTGAATTTCAGCTGGATAGAAGAAGAAAAATCTCTGAATGAACGGAAAAGGACTGGAACAGGCTTATCCACATGGCTGTGAAATCTTCGTCGTCTGGGACTTTCAAATTTGAGTGGACAAGGCCCTGCTCAAAGTGATCTATCCTTAATGTTAGTACTGCTTTGAGTAGGAGATTAGACTAGATGACCTTGAGAGGTCCCTTCCAACTTAAATAATTATATGAAACTAAAATTTTATCACCTGTTTCTTGTTTGTATTCCAGATTAGTGTTTTCTGAACACTGGCGATTGTAGTGTGTTAAAGCTTGGGTACACTTTGCTAGATTCACAGTTCTTGAGTTGGCCTTGTACATTAGCTCCATACTATTTTAATACCCCTTCTAAAAATATTCCCCAAAAAATGCATGTAATTATGTAGGTAAAAAAAATTCTCTCAACTGCTGTACACAAGTACAGCCTCCTCACTTGTATTTTTCTGTTTCCTTTAAGTCCTTCAATGTCATTGAATGCCAGGACACTGTTTTCAATCCTGTGAGTGCGACCTACATACTTTGTTCCTTGATGCATGCCCTTTCTTTGCCTCTGTTAAAGAACATGCTGTCAAGAGACAAGTAATTTTCTTAATCAATATAATTTAGTAGAATTAGTCTTTCTCCACTACTTAGCACTCACTAATTATCCATTGTCAGCAAATTTGATCAGATCATTGATAAAGAGGTTGAAAAGCAAGAACTAACTTTTCAGGTGCATGCAGGTTATGCATCCTATTGTACAATGATACTTTATTTGTAATTACTTTCTGAAACATTTTTTCATACCTGATCTGATATTTTGTTGATTTTGCATAGCAGTTATTTTCATCAAAATTTATAGAAAGGTGGAGAACTGCTTTATGTTAGTTTAACTGCATTATGTCAATACATATATCAACTGCAGTTACTAACTAAATTCATCATGTGAAAAGATGTCACATATGTTTGACAAAGTACATTTTCTATAAATCCATGTTGATTGCCATTTTAATCTTCACAGTGCCATCACTGTCAAAAACCACTAATCAGCCTATTTACTTCCTTTGAATATTTTCAGGCCAGGTAGATAGTTTATTAAAAAACAAAATAGGCAAACCAAACCAAACCAAAAAAAGCCCAACAAACAAAACAAAAACCCAATAATAACCAATTTTTATGTTCTAATTTAAATAGGCAAACATTATTGTCATAAACATGAGCTTTTTTTGCACTTTTAATATTATGAATAAATAAGACAAGCCCTTTTGTATATCTTAAAATGTAGTGGCTTCATAAGCACATCACTATAACAAAGATCTTTATATTTGTTTTATTTTTTACTTTTTTGTCACTTCACCATTCATTCATCTAATCATTCATTCATTTGGTATGATAAGGAACATATAAAGAGCATAGCATTTCATATATTTGAAAACATTTAGCAATGTTGGTTTTGTTGTGTAAAGTATAATTAATGACAATATTACAAATGCCTAAAACATTTGCATGGAAAACCCAGAAACATTTCTATGAGACTATTATTCACTTTCTAGATTACTGAGACTGGCTTAAATGACTTCTTGATTCTTGGGGACTAAAGGGACTGCCTATCCTTCCCTTGCTTTATTAGTAAAACTTCCATACCTGCAAACATTTAAAAATAAAAAAGCAGAATATTGCTTCTGTAGTGCAGTGCCTTATATTTCTCTCTGGGATTATTTGAATCTGTGATTTAAATCATGTTAGGCTTCTGGTACATGCATAAATCCTCTGCAGAGACCCCTCTCTTGATTATAAAAGGTAAAATAGATCTGTGTGCTCACAGCAGCTGCGTGATTTGTTATATCCAGAAGCTTGACCAGGTTACTGGTAATCTGAAAGTTTAAAAAAAAAAGGTTAGACTGCCAATAAAAATTGAGAAACACGTCATGCATTTCCAGTTTTCTGGTTTTGCAGTTTCCCAGAGTTATTTCTGTGTTATGTACAAAATGAACTTTGTTCTGGAGTTAATATCTAAAGTCACAAACTGCAACTTTTACAGGGCTTTCAAAGATCTTTGCATTCTGTTTTGCAAGCAATACCTATATATTGTAATGTAAAAGACATCAAAGAGAAGTAAAATGGAAAAGCACCAAGTAGTCCTAACAATCAAGAGATGAGTAAATAAAAAATAAAGTTATTATAGATTATAGTGAGGGGTTTGAACAGGTTTCCAGCATTTTTAAAAAAGACCGGCCTTTTACAGGGCATGATATTAGTATTAAGCTAGGAATGTAAAAGGAAGTATTCTAAGTAACTCCATATGAGTATGGACATTATTTTATATCTAATTATTTTATCCATTTTATTTCAGTGTAGCTTTTGAGGAAAAAATGGCTGAATAAACAGCATAAAGGTCTTGCGGATTTCATAAAATCATAGAATCATTTCCTCATAAATAAAGGGATAATTTGGATGAATTGCTGACCTGATGTATTAGGACACAACCAAGCTGGAAAGCAGCCAGCTGACATCCTGAGAAGTCATGTAATAGCATACATTAGGCTAAAGCAGCTATCAGATATATTATCACAAAGCCCCTTAAAGCTTTTTACATTAAGGCTGCTGAGAACATGCAACAGAAAATAAAACTAGTCATTGTCTGGAATTTACCTGGAATTTCAATAAAAATCTTGCTGAAATCTCCCTAGTTCTTCATTCTTCAGATATTTTTTCTTCTTATTATTTTTTCCTCACTCACTCCCACTCCAGTAAATTGCCTAATCTCTCTGAAGTCACCATATCAAAACTTTCTGGAAACGTAATGTATAATCATCAAAAAGCAGTTGTTAAGTAGTTACACTGGTAAACCAAGGGACAAATCTGAACACATTTAAGTGCTGTTATTAATTTGGTTTACAGGTGTTCACTGCTGCGTAAAACATGTTTCTACTCCAGATATACTTGTAATCTGAACAGACTAACATAGCAATAAAATCCAATGTCCAGTTCCAAATTAGAAACTTTATTGGAGTGACTCTTGTGAATATTCCCATCTTAAATCAACCAATAACTGAGGGTCAGTATCTTGGAGAGAGAGCAGGAGAGGAACACAATAAAAACATTTGATACAAAAGAAAATAATTTCTCATCAACTGACCAATGCCAAGCCAGTTCCAGAGCAATGACAGCACCCCAACTTCCACCCACCCAGTTCTATTGCTGAGCACAACATCACACATTATGGGACATCCCTGTGGTCAGTTGGGGTCAGCTGTCCTGGCTGTGTCCCCTCTCAACTCCTTGTCCACCCTCAGCCTGCTCCCTGGTGGGGTGGGGTGAGGTGAGAAACAGAAAAGGCCTTGACTCTGTGTAAGCACTGCTCAAGGACAGCTAAAACATCCGTGCATTATTAACCCTGGGTCACAAATTCAAAGCATAGCACCATACCAGCTGCTATGAATAAATTTAACTCTATCCAAGTCAAAGCAATAATAGAAATATCTTAGTACTGTCAATAAGTGCTTCAAATGTAAAATACTATATAAGTGTTCATTATTAGTAAGAACCATTATACCAAGAAAATGTCCCATTGAACTAAGACATAAGGAGGAGAAGCTGTACTGAAATCTGTTGAAAAAAAAAACCAGCACAGCTTGCCCAAGCAAGAATTTTAACTTTATTTTCTAATGTGCAAGCCAGCACTGTGCTGCTCTACTATTAAAATCCACTCAGTTCAAAGCCTGTCTGCAGGATCTGCACATTTGTAATTAAAAGGAGATTAAGGTAATTTACTACTCTCTTGTCTGCTGCCCACTAATTTTCTTTCAAAAGGAGTAGCAGTGCACTAACCACTTGGATGAGATAAGGCCCCAGTAAATAATATAAGTGGACATTATCACACCTTTTCATACTAATCTAGTAGCTGGATTGATTTCTGCTTCAGTGCGACAAGGAAACTAATGCTTTCTGAGATTAGAGTTTTTCTGAGATATCTTTTTAATCAAGAAGAGGGTCCAGATTGCCAGTGCCTTAATGTTTTGAACAGGCACTTTTCATTTATTAGTGAAAAAGCCTGTGATCCATGTGACCACATGCAAGTCTGTACCTGAGCTAAGCACTAAATTCCTTGTACAGCAAAGAGCAACAAGTTTTAACAGGCAGTTGATCACACACACAGAGCACAGTAATATGAAATCAAGCCTTAGAGTTGTTGGTCACTTGGGACTTGTTTGTTAGTTTATTTGTTTTAATGAATTAGAGAATAAGATGACTAGTTCAAGTGCAAAGAACTACACTGTGGTCATCTACATCAACATTCATATGCTTGAACATAAATCTGTATTGGCACTTAAGGTGCCCTAGACACCTAAGACATCTACATGAGCGTCATAAATGACACAGGGTCCATAGGAGATTCATGTTATTCTATAGTGGTGGATGGAGGCTATAGTGGGAAATATCCTTGACTTCATATAAAAGCCCCAAATGACAATATTTAGGCAGTGAACTTGCACCCTTAAAGAGGATTAATTCCATTGAAGGGATTAATTCCATTGAAGTGATTGAATGTATCACATTCTGACTAATTCTCTACTCTCTTCAGTATTTCATAGATCCTGTTGCTCGTTAAACCACAACTGATGCAATAATAGTACCATCTAAATAGTATATGTAGTATACTATGCAGTACAACATAGTAACAGATTATTTCACTTTACAAAAATGTAATTTTCTCATCTGAATAAACTGTTGAGCTTTGAAGTTTATTCGCTGTTTGTGTTTGCTTGAAACAGTGCAACATTACTATTATTTCTTCATTATGAATGTCATACATAATTTTGTGTGACACTAACAGAAACTGTGGGATAAATATTTTGCTTTTCCATTGGGATGTATCAGCTACTTAACAACTGAAGCAATAGAAAACAATCTACTTTCCACAATTCGTGTTTATTGTTCAGCCTATTGAATAAATGAATGTATCTCTTAAAACCTGTTAAAAAATTAATCAGCTTTAGGATGCACAAGACGATACTAGCTTCAGTAATGCATGCATTCCTTTGGCACAGAATTACTGTACAATGTTTAAAGACAGCTGTTTCTCAAAAAACCAGAGATGGTAGGACAGATGGATAGGCATAGGGATGACAAATTCCTCAGAGGGCTATATTAACTGCTTGCCATTTTCAAAAAGTAGAAGACAGTAATTTAGACTGTAGCACAGATTACATTATACAGTCAGTGTAAATAATCTCATTTGATAAGCTGATAAAGTTTTAAAAGTGCTTGATTTAGTACACTTGCTCTCTTCTTCCGTGCAGGGAGCTCGTTTCAACATATATGTTTTGCAACATCTGGAAAATGCTATTTCAGGGATACCAACCTTCTATACACTAAAAACCAATCAAACAATCATTAAATGCAACCCACATGAGAGTACAAGACACTGGAAATAACACAGTGTCTATGTTATATCTTTTCATATTACTTCTATTGCTGCCTACGTGGCAAATCTTTTGCAATTTATCAGTTGTTATTTGTGCCACTGTATGAAGTAGAAGAATGAATGGGCCAAGGTTTTTCATGTTGAGTTCTCTCACTGAACACAGAGGTTTCAACATGAAATGGTAGTTTATGAGCAAGAAAACAACCAAATGTGATACTCTGTAAAATTACAAAGTAGTTAGTTGTGATATAAATTTATTATCATATAGCTATATACAAAACAAGTAGTCCTCCATTCACCATTTCCTTATTAAGGCAGCTCTGTGTGTTCTCCCTCTTACTTAAACCGTGATTCATGAAGTCATCCTAGCTACTGCATAGAGGTAAACAAAACTGTGCACAGGGGATATGAGCTACAAAGCACACAGAAGAATCCAAACAATAGAGTGTAAATGCACATAACCACGTGGCTGAACTAACACAGTGTTCCAGCACTCCATGCACTCACAAATGTTTAAAATGACTGTGGCTTGCTTTAAAAGGCAAGCTGTTTCAGGCTAAATATAGACTACACATGTTGTATTGCCAATTTAGTCTCAAAAGTTTGACATCAAGTCTTACTCCAACTTTCCCTCATCGTTTATGATTAGAAGCACTTACCCAAGAAAGATTTTTCTTTTCCTTGAAGCACAGAGGCAGGGAAATGCACAGATGAAAAGCATCTGCCATATTTTAAAAATATTATATTACATGACTTTAAACATTGTGAGAATTAAGGAATAGTTATGTGTCAGTTATTAAGCCACTGTTCCAGTCTTCTAGCCTATGTTCATTCTGAGTGTATGTGTGGCAATATTTTCACTATATCTCTTCAAACAAAGGATCCGGATGTATGTTTTCAAGTTAAATTTGAGTATTCCACTACATTTAGATGATTTCAGGGGCTAATGACTAAAAAGAAATATAAACTATGACAAGACTCCTTTCTTAACAAGAGATATTCAATATTGAGATATTAAAACTTGACCTTGGGGGAGAAAGAGGAAATACACATTGTGCAATAGAGGTGCAAGAAGCAAGTGTGTATGAGGAAACCTTCCAGAAAGTTAAAATCAATTTATATTTTAAAGCAGATTCATGCTTTTTGGTGGATGTGAGAAGGTTCTCCAGCACTGATGATTCACAGCTGTACAGTACATCTAAAAGATATCAAATACTCTTTGGGACACACAGCAGTTAATGTAGCTTGGAATGGAGGACATGGAGGAAAAGAAACACTAAGAAAGATGCAAGAAGATGAACAGATGGCATAACCGAAGTAGAGCCAGCAGCATAAACTGCAAGGGAAACAAACAAATCCCAAAGGCTGCAAGTAATAAATTTGCACAGTGGGAAACACACTGTACTGGAGAAACTTCAGTCAGAAAACAAACTGTGCATCAATCCAAAGCTCTCTCTTTAGTACTAGCTGTCCTAGTTGATTTTCAACAAACTTCAGATTTTTTTTCCCCTGCAGGTCTGTTCAGAGATTTGCAAGGATCAGCAGGATGAAGAGATTTCCCCCAGAACCTGAGGTGCCCTTGAAGACTGACTGAGGAGGAAAGACAGTTCACATCACAACGGTAATCAGAGGGGCCCAAAAAAGCTGGTTAATATCCCGGAATTACATACTCCGAGCTCACAAGCGGTGCATCCCAACAAAGAAGATGTCAGGCAAAACTGCCAGGAGGCCTGTGAGGGTAAACAAGGCACTTTTGGGCAAACTCAAATATAAAAAAGAAGCCTAAAAAGGATGGAAGCAAGTCCAGGTAGCCTGAGAAGAATACAGAGAAATTTTCCTAGCAGCCAGGAATCAAGTTAGGAAAGCTCAAGCCCTACTAGGATTAAATCTGGACAGGGATGTCAAGGGCAACGAGAGAAGCTTATATCGGTGCTAAAAGGAAGACTAGGAAAAAAATGTGGGCCCTTTCTGGAGGGAAACAGGATACCTGATTATCTGGGATTTAATCAGGTTGAGGTACTTGTCAACTTTTTTGCCTTAGTCTTCACTGGCAAGTGCTCTAGGCAAATACAGGGACTGGGAGAATGAAGAACTGCCCACTGTAAGAGATCAGGTGTGGGACCATCAAAGAAGCATGAAGGTACACAAGTCCATGAGACCTGGTGTGATGCATCCACATGTCCTGAGGGAACTGGTAGATGAGGTGGCTAACCATTATCCATGATATTTGAGAAGTCATGGCAGTCTGTTGAAGTTCCCTTTGACTGGAAAAAGGGAAACATAATCCCCATTTTTATAAAAGGAAAAAAAGGAAGACCCGGGCAACTACAGGCCAACCAGTCTCACCTGCAGTGACAAGAAAAAGAGTAATGGCTTTAAACTGAACAGGAGTAGATCTAGATTAGATATTAGAAAGATATTCTTTACTGTGAGGGTGATGAGGCACTGGCACAGGTTGCCCAGAGAAGCTGTAGCTGCCCCGTTCCTGACAGTGTTCAAGGCCAGGTTGGACAGGGCTTTGAGTAACTTAGTCTAGTGGAAGGTTGTCCCTGCCCATAGCAGTGGGGTTGGAACTAGATGATTCCTTCCAACCCAAACCATTCCATGATTCCATGATTATAAAACAATTTCATAGAATCATAGAATTTAATACAATGGAGGCAAGATATTAATGCAGAATCAGCTGTGAATAGCTCTGCTTAATGGCAAATACCTGCCTACTGCCAATCCATCGGTCAGTGAGCTTGTATGTGGTAAGGTCATATGTGATCAGCCATTTTTGAGAAAGGAGTTATAAGTAACGATTCTAACTCTTCAATAGTGTGAGAAAATAAAAATCAAAGCAGGATTCTGTATGAACTGGCATGGTTTGGTTTTTTTTTTCCATCTTGGTAAGGCCATGGCTTCTAACAAAAACATTATGATGATGTGAACTTGCAAATGACAGGGACATTCCCATTGAGAAAATTTAGGCTGTGATTGTGATGCTACTGAATGAGATAACTATATCTCAGTCACCTTATGCTTATAATGTGATTCGGAAAGGTGCTCTAGAAGGTAAAACAACGTTGGTGCTGAGGCTGGTGCTTTGAAGAAGTTGCAGCAAATTAGAGGCTCCTAGATAAATATGGTCCTTGCATGTAACACAGACAAAAATCTGGCATTATCTGTTGTAAGAGACCTCACTTCTTCGAGTAACAAAAAAATTGCCTTGAAAACTAAACATAGCTCAACTAGAAAACAAACTAAAAAAATTCAAAAGTCCTATATTAATCTGACTGCACTGAGCAAAGTAGTACAAACCAAGACAAAAAGGTATGAAAGATAAAGTAAATGGGCAGGCCATTAAATGACAGATCATAGTCTTAGGCATCAGAAACAAAGAAGTGGTACTGGAACTGATTTTGTATGCACGAATTAGAGTGAAATTCAGATTTTTTTTCTTCCAGGAAACTGTTTTATAAATATAAACATATGTGTACTAGAAAGATTGTAACAAAAATGTTAAGGTTATACACTTTTAAAATCTTTGCAGGGCAAGACTGAAAAGCAACAGCATGAAGTAAGAACTGAAATCTCTGACAGTAGGTGACAGTTTTAAAAGCTCATTGAGTGCAGAAAGAGCCCTTATATCTTCAAATAGCCAGTGTACTACCATTATATATATAGAAAAAAAAAAAAAAAAAAAAAAAGAAAAACATGAGCACAGTGGGAAACTACACACCATTTAAGTCCACTTTAAAAAAAAAATAAAATAAAATGTGGTAAACGACTTTCAGTTTTCAAGAGGATTTGCGGAATATTGACACAGTAAAACACAGAAGGACCATAGTGAGCAACCACAACTTTGCAGAAAGACTGTACTTTGAAATAGAGAACTGGAACATTTGCAGTTCAATCTGTCAAGGGACAGAGAAGTGAGATACAGTAAATGTAGCTTAAAAGTGAATATTTATATCAAGTAACATTATGCTGCATAAGGAACAACTACATAATACAGGATATCTTACCTCAGAGGATATCAACCAACAGTGGAAATATTCCCCAAAATACTAGATCCAGGGAGTTCTGAGTAAAAATGTTCTGTGGAAATTAGTGATTTTTATGCTTAGCTGTTCAACTCTATGATTGATGGTTTCTTGGTGTTGTCTGTAGTCTGTTCAGTAGTAAACATAGGGGTTTCAGCATTATATTTTGAAATCTTTCTGTCTGTTAGACTTCATTTTAATGTGCAAATTTAGTTTGTTTGAGTGCACTTCTTTTATCTCTTTGAATCATTGTGAAAAATGTGAATCAAAATAATTTTCTCCTTGAATATTATGCTATATATGATGTTATTTTAATCCTATTATTGTGCAATTCTACATATAACTTGGAAGAAACTATCAAAAGTCTAGCCTCAATATGACTGAAGAACACGTCCAAACATAAGATGATGATATTGGCTAATCTTCTGACAATAAATATGGATTAATACTGAATACTGGAGCAGTGAAGTTCACCAAACTGGAATAATTCTTTGAATAACAGGAATCTGGTTTTCAGTGTAATTCACAGCTCTAAAACAAATTGGTGTTTAAATGTATTCCTGTTATAGAAAAGCAATGTTAATAAAAATATTTTTAAACACCCTTCTGATAATCTGGAGTAATAAGATTATTGCTGGTTTTCATATCTTATAAATGATGATCAATAGAAACAGGTCAACTGCCCCACTGCACGCAATAGCCTTTTACAAAGGTAAGTCAAATCAAACTGCATAAAATGGCATTTTTCTATCTAACAATTCAATACAAAAAGATAAAAAGTATTTTCAATGGAATATTTCTACATAATATTTTAAAGTTGTGGTTTTAATTAGTATCATGCTGCGGGTATTCAAACTCATCTGAAGAAATAGCTAGAATTAGCTATAATTCTCTGGTATTAATTATATTACTTTTGCATTATGGAAAGTGCCAGTCATGTGTAAGAGATACTAAGAAAATGTTTAAACATTTGATGTATATACAGTGGATTATATTTTAAAAGTACTTTTTGCATACCATATAGAAGTACCTTATACATGCCATCCCAAAAACACATAAAAGAGGGAAAGTCTTCTGTCTCAGTGCACTTTGATCAGTCAAAAAACACAATTCTCTTTTTGTTTGTGGATATAAAAATGCCAGGTTCTTGAGCCACAGGTTAACTCCTAATACTGGATCACTGCCATATCTGCTAACTTCATTACACCCAAAAATTCTTACTACAACTCAACTATATTGGTTTTTAGTTGGCACATTTTAAAGTGGATTGGTTATATTCCAAGATCAACTAGTCAAAACCCACAAATATATTAAAAAACCCAGTCTTTTAGTATAGAATTCATGTATGATTCAGAGCTAGTCCACAGCTCTCCATCAAAACTTCTTCAACTGAAATCAGGACTTTACCTAAAGAAAATACATTCTTGAAAACTTTATTTTTTCCTTGAAAGACTTTCCTTGAAACCAATGTTTCCAAAAGTGCAAGATGGTATTCATCTCACTTAGTTTTAGAAGTTTGTAGCATAGCCATATTCACTGAAGCTAATTATCTTTAGCTTCCCTTTTAACAAATTTTAGACATCTCCAATAGAAAGGGATGAATTGCACCCAAACAATAAATTTTTTCTTTCTTATTCAATTAAAGGAAGCATATGGCTTGCTCAAATGTAGAATTACACTGCTAATATATGCATGTGATAAAATTCAACGAATTCCAAACTTCTAAAAGCATCTCAAAACAAACAAACAAACAAATAATCCTGAAACATTGTATAACTCAGGTACATTTTTATCCCACGTTTCCATGTCAGACATTCCTTTATTTGACTTCCTTCTCATCTGTGGTTATGCAATCTCCTGATGTGGTTTTTCACCTTTCTGAAAGGGAGGATGTGATTCATAATGGGCAGCACAAAGGGATTTTTCAAGCCTGGTCTATAAAGGGAAAAAGATAAAGAGACAGCTATTATTCCAAAGCTCCAATGTCCTACAATGGCATTTGGGAATCCAGATATTAAAAATTTTCTTTAATAACTGCATTTTTCCCTTGAGAGGAACATATTTTCTGTCTAACTGCACATTTTCCTCTTTAGGATAACTCACTGGTCATTCTATATTCTTAGCATGATTCTCTATTTCCTTATGATTCCGCTTTGCAGTAGCGAATAATAAAAGAAAAAAAACGATAACCTTCCATCCTTGCATGCCTAAAATCGGAGCTATCCCTATTAAAATACCAGGCAGAAAATTTTAATGTTGCTTTTTTATTGCTTTTGAACACAAAGAATTATTTGGCAAAGGAAACTGAGATCCTGAAAGAAGAGTTTAAGGTAGAGACCCTCCCTCAGTTATGAGAAGCAGGGATAATTGCATCTGAGAAAGATACGCAAGAAAATAGTTTTTCTTCAGTCACTGTCGTGCAGTCAAGAAAGGAAGTCTGCATAAGACTCTCAGGAGAAGTACATGCTATAGTCCTTTGGAATGTTGTGACTACTCACTGCCCTATATTATGGTACTTCTCCAAAATACAGATACATATATATATGGTAATCAGCGAGAGAAAGACAAGCTTTTAAAACAAATCTGCCTTACATTTACCTTTCAAAAGTGAGAAAACTTCATAGCTCATTCACAAATACTATCATCGTTAGCTCCTTCCTTACTGTTAAATAAACAGGCTGACATCAGAAGCTCCATATTCCCAGAAACACAAGTGATGGTCAGAAGCTACTTCACATGCATAGCTCAGCCATGAGAATCTTGTGTGAAAATAGCAGCGGAAAATACCTCTCTAACACATCAGAAACATCTGTGCAGTAATGGTAAAAGCAAAATGTCTTTCTAAACATGTCGACAGAACACTGAAGAAATTTCTGCCATATTTTCTTAAATGTATTTAATATCTTTTCACAAATATGTGTTCGTGTTTCAAAGCTTGGGAAAGTATTGTTAATATGCATTTGTCATGAGTATTTCCAGTGTCATTTATTTTTTGATCCAAAGCCTCAAACACTGCAACTGAAAATTTTCTTTGACATTGTGGAAATGTACCAAGTAAACAAACACTCTTCATTTACTATTTTTACATAGAATTTTGTATCTCCCATAATTATTCTGACAATCCACCTTTGTAAATTGAAAACCTGATGCTTGATGTTAAAAAACGGGGGGGGGGGGGGGGGGAGGGGCCCCCCGCCACTCCAAAAACAAAAATTT
>JBCJKH010012489.1:0-17470 GCA_039877255.1 Loriculus beryllinus
ACCTCAGTATCAAAATTCAGCCTCATGCGGTCACTTAGAGGCCTAATTCTATCCCACATTCTGCCACTGGCCTGCTGTAAGTCCCTAAGCAAACCATTCCACTTCTATGTCCCTCAGCTCTTCCATACAATCTTGCCCTATCTGTTTAGATCAATGGTTCCCACTCTGCCTTCCCACACAGACTCTGTAGCAGTTCTTCTCCAGCATGCTCATATCTATTCACCACATGTACCATAGGACATGCTCAAACCCAGTTCTGCATTTCAAGAAGGCAGCTAGTATTCCCTAAAAATAATTTTTAACACACTTTTTAAAGTAGTGGTGTCCCACTACTTTAACTTCTGAAAGCAGGGATGTAATTTCCAAGTCTTTGCCAAGTTGGCTATTCCCTTTCACCTTAGGCCTAACACATACTATTATAAGTAATGTTAAACAACAAACAATTTTTCAAATCACACTTCAACAAAAAACTATGTTATGAATGTTTTAATGCCACTGCTCTTTATTTTACTATTCACTTACTGCATTTATTATTTCTACCCACTAAATGTGGGATTTTCAATCACTTCACTATTAATAATCATGGCAGATAAACACAAATTCTATAAAAGCAGCAGAAGTTTTCTCTGTTCTTATCTGTGAAGTTTCTTCCAAAGGACATGCAGTTATTTTTTGTAAATTATGTTTTCAATGTTATCTCACTTACTGTAATTCACAAGGTTAAAAAAAAAATTGTAAGAGCTAACTCAGTAATCTATCTAATTATTACCTGCAAGAGAATAGTTATTACACCTTTATGGAAGATCTTATAAGGAAATATTTTCCTTTTTAGGGAAGGTACATAATCCCTTATGTTGCCATATCACAAAATATGCATACTGCTTCACTGTACAACTGTTTTTTAAATGCCTTTCAGGCTAAAAAATAAGTGTATATATGTTCTTGAAATCTATATCCTATTTATATTAAGCAGTGGATTCCTACAGTTCATAATAAATCAGCATTTACAAAAATCCATGCTTATTTGGCATTTAAAAGTGTAGTGAAAATGTGCATACCAAAAGAGCTAATGTTAGCTAATAAGGAATCAAAGTGAAAAGACCTTAAACTGTTAACAGGCTGTTGGCTTGAGTCCCACGATGGGCTTGAAAGGGCTAGAAAGGGCTGGTAAATAAGCTAGGTTGAAGTGTGACAAAATGCAAATATATTCAGCAGTTTCAAAGGAATGTATCACTGTACTTGTTTAAAGTAAATTAAAAATATAAGCCCAGGTTAGCGATGGAGCTGTCTTTTCTACACTGTTTTACCAATTCAATGTTTAACTACACATGAAATGTATTTACTGGTAAATGGACTTTTTTTGTAATTTGTTGATGTCTCCTCTGAGAGAAGTAAACACGAGAAATCAACCTTAGTTTATCAAAATGAGGATTTTTTTTTTTTTTTACAGATTTCTAGGTCTGAATACAGCCCTTACTGTAATGAATATTGGCCCCAGTGGAAAAGCTGCTGCGAGTCTTCGCAAAATTAGATTTTTCCCTTCATATATTTCTCAACTACATTAACTACGTGAAATTACTTGTTGGGGTCCTTTTTCTACCAGTTTCATTCATTTCTCTTTAGATTATGCAGAAACACAGCTTTATACTGAAACTATGCAAATATTACTCATTGTTTCAGGATTAGGCACACACTTACAATCAAGCTTAAAGTTTAAAAATCCACACAGGGGCATTGAAAAAAAGAACAACAATTTAAACCAGTCACTTACTGTTCTAACAATTCAGAAATTTATTCCCATGCTCAGACACATTGAATTTTATCCTAAGGAGTATGCCTTGATTCAGCAGCTGGAAAGAAAACAATCTGGGGCAGTCTTACTGATCACTATTTCACCTTGGCAGGATGGTTAACAAACATCCAAAATACAGAGTTAACACAGCTTTAAATAATAATATTACATCTGAAATTCCTCTGTAATTAATAGCAAAACAAGGCCAAGATTTTACCACTGGTTAACTCATTGTTACAGAACTCTTACCTTTATCAATGTCCCAACCTTTCCTACTGTTACGTGTCATATTTCAACACATAATTCTTCCAAGGATCAACTATGTTTTACTAATGTTCCTTTTAAAACCTAAGTATTCACGCACCATTGTAATTTTTAGCAGCTATCAGTAAAATATATAAGCATACTCCCAATGGTTTTAAATTACTTTCAGCATTTCTCCAGTTCTTTCTGACTTGAAGTATCTTTCTCTTTCTGTTCTGAAAAGTAGATTTTGGCCAAAGAAAACATGTACAGATTCTAACTGAGCTGGTTTCAAGAGTCATATTTCCAGCCAGATCATGATACATTTAGAAAAAAGGAAGACTGCAATTGTATTTGAACTAGATTTTGTTCAGTTCTGCACTAGAGATTGAAGACAAAACATGTTAAGGTTTAGAACTAGAGCAGCATAGTGGTTCAGTTTGAAAGTTTCAAATCTGACTTCTCCTGCTAGCATTCAACACAATTTATTTCAGCATACAAGAAGATTTTCAGTACCTGAAGTGTTTGGCAAGAGACAAGTTTAAGCATTCAACATATTTAAACTATGTTACCTTATTTATCTTTTTTTGGCATGCCTATATTCAGTGTTTCAGTTTCTGCATGTCTATGTTTGTTAAGCGTGAAACAATACCGATTAGGTTCAACAGCAGTGACTGATTTTCAGTGAGTTTACTTCAAAGCTGCTCTCAAACTGATGCATCCTTTCCAAGTTCCTCTGTTGCTTCCAACACAGACTAGTTATTCCCTCAATTTTCAGTTTTCAGTGAAATTTTTGTTAATCACACACTCTGCTCAGAACAAATTCTCAAGGACAGATCTTTTTGATTTGTCATGTTGCTGCTAAACAAGCCTCACAGTCATCAGAAAAAACAGCCCTTGAAGATGTTTGAGTCAGTCAAAATGGTTATAAGCTCTTGCTTTTCATACTGCCAGTAAGAACACCGAGCTGAAAAGAACACCTTACACCACCCTCACCCTATTTTCCTATGAACTTTTTCTATTTCAAGTATCATGCCATATAATCCCTTTGATACATTTTGCAAAATTTATCTTTAAATACAATGCTTTTCCTCATTATGCACACTGTTCCTGATCCTAGTCATTCTAGTTTTCAGCATATTTGTTTCTTGCTTATATCCAGTTATTCATATCTGCCAGCTTGAATAATCTGCACAATTCTTTCCCAAGTTATATTTTCCTGGAGTTTACCCTGGAAAATATTCACTGTCAGCTTTATTTCACAAGGTTCATTTCTCTGAAACACTCCTGCAGTCTCTTCCTCCAAGGCAAGCTTTTTCATGTCCCCTCTCCACTTGCCCTTCAGAATAAATCCATCTTTCTCATCATTAGATGAGGTCCCATAATTGCTTTATGCATTGACTGAGGCTCTTACATTTAACACATAGATAAAAGAAATCCAATTTAAAAAATAAATAACAAAATGAATAAATAAATAAATAAATCCTACTCTTCATGTTTCTATTTCTGATTAGTAATATTTCCTTACTGATCAGTTATTTTACAGTACTTTGGGGCTTGATATAGATTCTATCTTATGTCAAAACAGACAAATTTTTGCAACTGTTAAGTACTTTTCTAGGATTTACTGTTCTCATCACAATTCCATCTAGAAAACATTGTTCCTAAGAAGTTGTTACTCAAGCAGAGTTTTTCAGCTTATTGCAGTCCTCATCTTTCACCTTTCACATAAAAATTTGGCTGCACGTTTTAAAACTTCCAGAAAGATCTCCCCAGAAGTAAGGCAAATAGGTTCTCAAACACCAGCTGAAATATGTCATTCGTATAAACACACAGAAAGCAACCGTAGTGACTTTAGCATAAGTGTTATGCAACTTGTCATTTAAAAGCCATTTCAACAACAGCATAACGGATATCTGAGCATCTTACAGCTGTTTTGCAGATTGTATCTCTATGAAGCCTCATCGTCCCGGCTCACGCAGGCATGCAAATGTGAGATGAGTTACTATGCTTATGGTACTGGTTATTTTGAGAAATCTCAAAGTCAAAACAAGATGCATTCAAAGCTACTTCTCCTCCTGTTTTGATGTGCTAGGCACATATCGCACCTTGCTTATACGTGTGTTGTATTTTCAGGTAAACATTTTTCACATCAAAATCTCTGCTTATTTCTTTCTAACTCAAGAATTAATACTTTCAAGCAGGATGGTAAAATTAATTCAATATGATTCAGTATGATTGTTGATGGTAATCATTCAAGCAAAATAATACTGTAAAAATAACACCTAATAATCCCAGTTTAATAAAATATTTCACAATACGTCAATTATCGTCTAGAGGAGCATTTTATGTGGGTTTCAGAATGTCTCCAACCAAGGTGATTCCATAAATAATGCTTGCACAGTGGCTTCTAAGGTATCTTGTGTCTCCTTTGTGACGTAAACTGGTTGTTATGGAGATGGTAAAATATCAACCATTCTTTGTGAGAGTGTGCAGGATCAATTTTGGATCCATTACAGCAGCTTCTTTTCTCTACTCAGCTATAATCAGCCTCCCTTAGCAACAGAAACAGATGTATAAAAAGTATAAAATGTTCTAAACCAAATGTTTGCACAATACTTTTAACTGTCTGACATACAGAAATAGAACTGTGTGTATTTGTAACAGATACAAATTCCATCACAAATTTCACAAAATTCAAAGAAGTCTAATGGCCCTCAACAGAAATGAGGCTACTACTGTTATGAAGGTTTAACAGCTTATGAATAAACAGATCACTCCCTTTTCATTCCATATTTTTTAACTGCAAAATCCATACCTTACAAAAGTATTTTTTGTTTTTTTAAAATGGCAAGGGCAAAGATGATCAACACCTTTCATCCCAAATTTAGGGAAAGTACAGAAGAGACTTTGTTCAGCAGTGCGTTTAAATTTCCTAGAGCTTCATTAAACAGAAGGAAAAGGGTTATGTCTGGGGAGTAGTATGTAAAAATATGGTTTAAGATAGTTGTCTAGGCAGCCCATACATTATTTTTCTCCATTGTTAAGCTATGCTGCTCCATGTGTCTAAGTGTGCAGGTCCCTACTCGATGATTAAGGTTAAAACCATATAGCTGAGTCAAGGTTTTGTACAGTCATACAACAAATCAGGAATGTAGGAATTCCTCCTTTTCCTCTCTCCAATATACTCAGAGGCACAGACAAGCACACCAAGATATACAATATTTGATTGGCAAGACATAACATTTTCAAGAATACCCTCAGTTATTTGTAGGTTGTCAGTACTGCTATAGGAAATGTTACAGAGAATAGAATAATTAAATTATCAGAAATCCATTTTGTATATTCTAATGATACATACACTTTAACGAATAGGGGCCTAGAGTAAAGTAGGAACAGAGGGGAGGAAAGATAAGATACTCTTTTCTCTTATTACGTGGAAGTGACAACGAGGTGTGCAATGCAAGAGGTGGAGACAACCCAGACAGGAACGTTTGCCTACCTCAGGTGCCATCCAAAAGGGTGTTCCCACTGAGGTGTTTCTACGCAGCCTTGTGCTGGTGAGCTGGGCTGAAACACCTGCAATAAAAGAGATCCAAAAAACTTGGCCTCAAATTTATTCTGTCATTTCAGTTAGTTTATTTCAAGTAGCTGGAAAACAAACCCAAAACCTGGGAGTACAGCTGCAGAATGCCTGGTGAAAGTAGGTGGAGCGTTTGTACTGAATTACTTGTTTGATTAATTTCAGCTTGCTGGTTTCATTCAGAATTGCTGAAAGATATTTTTGTGAATGATTCTCAGTTTGAAGCATTTTCATTCAAACTTGAAAATTCATTGGCACCTAAATATCACAGATCTCATTTTGACGTTTCCATGAGTATAAACAAGAGCTATTCAAATTACAACTTAACCTTAAAACTTCCATTTCAGCAACTTAGTCCCTGAACACTGCTGGCAGCTAGTGTGTTCACTAGAGTATTTGCAGAGGCTCCTGTTCAACAAAACGTTTAAGCACTTGCTTAAATCCTCCCCTGCAAAATCAAGCTCAGGCTGCAGCTCTTACTTAGGGAGAGAGTTAAGCATATTCTTAAAACAAAGGCTGTGATTAAGGGCTTTGCTGACTGGGGTTGGACTACTGAAACATAGCTGAAAAAAAGCAAATCTTCCATGTTCTGGTCAACATACAAGTGTACAGTTCAGGAGCCTTCCAATAACTTGACACAAAACCAGCATTGACTTAAAAACATATTTCACCTTAACATTGCTTAAAAACAAAAAACACAGCGGTCTGCTCCTACGGAATTACCCAGTGACAAAAATTAGTAGAAACACATATAATACATATTGCCTGATGCCAATAAATAAGAAAATGGGACTCATAATTTGTAAGTTAAATAATTTGATTGCTGGCTCCAACATTCAAATCTGTATTTATCTGTCATTTTTCAGTGCGACTGACTACAAGTCTTCAGTGATTTCATGAGTACTGCTGTGAAAACAGTTAATGGCTAGGGCCTACAGCAAACCTCTGTGCATTTAACTCTGATCTCTCTTCAGCTAGCTTAATTTGTAGCTGCTTTCTACAGACACTGCAGAACAGTGCAGAATACCAAAGAGCTGAGAGAGGGAGACGGTGGGAAAGTGTGAGCAAGCATGAGCACAAATGAATGATAATTTGCAGACATTTTGGGTTGACTTACACTGTGCCCAATGCTTATTCAAATATATTATGCTGTTGAGAGCAGTTGAGGGTAGAAACGTCTGCTACATTGAAAAAGCATGCTGTAAAATCATGCAATAAAGGGGGGAAAAAAAAAGCATCTTAATTAAGTGTATCTGTATAATCCTCTCTGTGACCCACTATCCATATGTACAGCCCTGAATATGAATTCAGTTTTTTTTAATTCAAGATTCTGTCTCATTCTGTGGACAGAATGTATAGCATTCACTGAACAAATAGTCATTTAATATTTTTTATTCCCATTGATTTTAGTTCTTATTATACTTATTTGGTATATCCAATCCTACATTAAATTTAAAACTATTATTTTGTTTTCCTTTTGACATATTTCCTTCCCTCCTCATCAAAGAATAAATCTCCTTAACATTCCTGCAAATTGGGAGAGGATTATTAGCTCCAGGGATTAACCTCAAAATATCCAAAGCATCCACTGTTTTAAGGTACTTAATCTGAGATCTTTCAGTTTTCAGGCACTCCAGATGCCTCAGGTAGAGCTGTAATAGAACTGAACACTTAGATCTTCTCTAAAGGAGAACAAGATGTTTCAAACTGGCTAACTGAGGCAAACTAACTGAGGAACAGAGTGGCCCCTTCTACAAAGTTTGATGCAGGTGACCTGCCAACATCACAGAGAAACTTTTGCAGAAGCAAGAACAGTCTCCAATTTGATGCCATTCAACCATCTGAACCCATGAGTCCTTTTTCTTTCTGAGCTCCTTGCATTTTTCACTATAGATTTTCCACTTTCTGCAACAAATGTGACAAACAGTTCAACATCACCTATGACTCAGTCCTAATCCATTCCCAGAGTGCCTTCTATGACTATGGCAGTGGGCAACAGGAGAAAAATAGCAACTTAAATGAAAGCAGGGTGCTGGCTGCTTCTTTAGTCAGGAAGCCCACAGACATGTGGTCATTTCTTGGCATTTCCTAACCATTAAGTGTTAGGAAACACTTGAGATTCAACTCATGTCTCTTTCTGAAGTAGTCATATTTGTTGTAATTTTCTAGCGTTACTGTTGTAACTTTAACAGTAGGGAAAAAAACCCTAAAATGTGGAATCAGAAAAACCCACAGGTCACCAGAAAGTTTGGGATTCTCAGTTACTTGGAGCTGTAGCACACTCATCTGCCTTTGAAAGCCAGAGCTCCAAACTGAGCTTCCACAGCAGCCAAGCCATTTGATAGATTTGATAAAAACATTTTGTTTTGGGGAGAAAAGCCAGCTTTTCCCAGAATAGATTAGTTACAAACAAAGATCATCCTGCCAAAATTTCCCCAAATGCAAAGGGATCTTCCTCCCTTGTACTAGGTCAGGGACTCACTCCAAGTTTTGCTTCAGGCCCTATGTTTCTCGCAACATTATTTTAATCGTTGCCTTTACTATTCAACATAATGAATTTCTGTCCTTAGAAGATACTAAGAAGCCTCCTGTTTCCCAAATGATTTTACCATTTTCAATAGCATTTTATGTTAATTTATAATACCACGACAACATCAGTATTAAATTTTCTTTCCACTGCATACATTTTTTAAATTATTTTCTGAAAAATAATATTATTTGCAAATTTTTTGGCACACCATTTTACACTACTCTCATTTCGTGAACGTTTTTCTTTACCTTCATGCACTGCTAAACAAACACGGTATTCACATACTGCTATTCTTAATGATGATTACCTTATGTATTATATGATTTCATCAATACATCATAGTACTAATAATTGGTTTCTGTTACATTTAATAAAATTGGCCATTCTGTTGCCTATGTATCTGAGCTGCGTTATTTTTACAAGTGTATCTTTAAAGGGAAACAAAACTGCTGAACAGAGTTAAATTCTATTGACAAGTCCCTTTCTTCTCTGCTTCCTGTTTCTTATTTTTTCCAGACTGGCAACGCTCAAGTCTAGCAGCAGTAATCACAAATTAAATGGATGTTGGGTTTTGGACCCAAGGGACCATTTTGCCTTCTGCTCAGAGGGAAAAAATATGCTTAAGGCTAGCAAAAGCCATTTCAGAGAGAAGAATGTTTCCTTTTCATATGCAAAAGACAGAATATCTAAATTTAAATTAGTAGGACAACTGCCCTGGAAATGACATTCCTTGTGAAATGCAAAAGAGCTTTGTAAATAAAATGATACCTTCAGAACTATTTTTAATTATTAAATTATTATGATTAAGCTTTTAAGTTGAAAGTCTATTACTGATTTTTTATTAGAGTTTTTATTTTGCAGTATCGGGTTCCTTCTCCATTTTTCCTTCTTAAAAAATTCCAAGTACCCTTCTGAAAAAAATCTCTCACTATGGCATTCTGCCTTCCCAGGGGAAAGTAAAACAGATGCCTCTGGCTAAACTGCATGTATCAGGAAAACAAATGGGAAGTGGTCATTACCAAAGTCAACGAGCTTGACTCCACCTTCTGTTGTCAGGAGAATGTTGTTCCCTTTCACATCACGATGAATGATCCGGTTATTGTGTAAATGCTGAAGGCCCTATATACCAGCAGTAACAAAAATAAGTTTACTCCCTTATTTAAAAACAATTACCCTACTATTAGGGAATGCAATGAAGAAAATCTGCACATACCCTATAGAAACATCTGTCCACAGGACTGCATGCTTCATACAACTCCTGCTGCTATAACAGCCCACATAATATTGTCAACTTTACCATACTTTGTAAATGGAAAATGTACGTATGAGATGAGTAAAACTGCACCCTCTGCTGTCATTACAAGCCCAATGAACATCCTTACCAAGAGAGCACCATATAAGATGTATGAGATTACGGCTTCATCCAACTGCTGGCCACACTTCAGCAAGCCTTTGACAAGCTCTGTGACAGAACCTCCATTGCACAGCTGTGAAGGGGGAGGTTGTGAGAGGGGAAGAAACAAGACAAGTCCGCAGTTATTCAGTTTACTTGTTTAGACTGTGAACACCTACTGTTCAAAACTGCATTACAACACGGGTCTGGGAATAACTAGATTTTTACCTTCCAATTATTTATGTTGTCACCCCACCTCAGAACGTATTTTATTAGCACTGTTAATAATAAATCACAGCAGCCTGGGTGGGGGGAGGGAAGTGAAACATGAAGATTATGAAATGTAATTCATAAAACGTGACTAAAAATCAAAATATTAAGAACAGGACTGTATTTTGCTTTAAGAAAAGATTTGTAAGTCCAATTTACATTACTTGAGTATTTTCACAATGATACGTGCATTGTCTTTTTGAAAAACTGGTTTTGTGCCAAGAGAAGGCCAGACAAAAAAGACTGATGCTCTTGATAACTGAGAGGCAACAAATTACAGTCATCTTAAACTTTCACTCCATCAATGCTCCTGCTGGCAGGCAATATAAAGTAGACAGAAGCCATATCTCTATACTCAGATTTGATGCCATGTGCTGTCAACAGCTGAGATGAAACACTCTGATCCAGAAAAACAGCTTCTTGCAAGCATTTCCCACTAATAGGCTGCCATACATCAAAAGAGGAGAAAAAGTAAAATTAGAATCTCTGTAAATACCTTTTCACTTACGTCATTAGTCCATGCCCTTTTAAGCAGCTGTTTGCCCTCCCCTTTCTCTTTCCTTTCCTTACTTTAATATTCATAATTATTTGATAAAAAAAACCCCACCCCAAAACTGGAGAATGGACTGACACTCTTACATTTATTTTACTCCTATAGACCTGCTTCTGTAGCTAGTACCCTTACCAACATTTCTGCCACACAGAGATCAGATGCATTTCAACAGAAGTGCATTTCACCTTACCAACATTAAGTTTAAAATACTACAGTACAAATCCAGAGAATGGTATGAAACCAGAAATTCACGAGTTTTGCATCCCTCAAGTAGCTTTTATAAACTGTGTTTCAGTTCAATCATTAATTTCTGTGCTATGTCAGTATTTTCCTTCACTTATTAGTAACTTCCCTTGCATGAAAAGGTTTCACTAGACTAAAAGTTTCAGTTCATTGGAAGGTCCAGACCACATGATAAACAAGGTATCTTTAATGTAAATAAGTTCCTGAAGCAAAAATTCATTACTTGAAAACACTGATGAGTTCTGCCCGAATTTGACTTTTTAATTAATTTGTAGAGATTTATTTAACTTTTTTTTTATATATAAATTAAGTGGGAAAATTCATCTCAGTAACAATCCTCAAACACATTTATAGGAGAACTTCATCTTATGTTTTTCTTTCCAGGCTTAACCATTTCCTGACAAGCCACTATAAATCAAAGATCTTTTCTTCTTGCTTTTATTGCACTAAATGTCCTATTGAGACAAACTGTATTGAACGTATCTTTAGCCTGAAAATAGAATACAGAAAAGCATGCCCTCACTTAAAAAAATCCCTAACCTGGTTGTGACTGAAAAATGATACAGACTGACAGCTGCTTGGTAGTATATGTTACATGAATGACTGACTATGAAAAATACACCCACAGAAACTACTGCAGCTGTCAGTGACACCGTTCTTGACAGTCGGCAAAGATCTGGGTCGAAATGAACCTCTAAACTTCATTACCACTTCAAACCTAATGGCAATACCTCAAAATGTGAAATGATGCACATTTCTATTGAAAAGTAGGTAAACATACTTTACAGTTGTCATGTCCTCCACCTATCCAAGAACTGCATCATCATAAAACTATTTGAGGTGACCACCTTTTTTATCCTTCATCATCCCAGGCATTTACCAAAGCGAGGTTCTACTTGTGAGTAAACATGGCAAAACTGTGCCTAAAGAAAAGAACACCTCTCTATTACAAATTTTGGAAGTCACACATCCAATGAATATATTTTATCAAAGACTCGGGGAACAAAGTCCAAGTACTTTGTGTATTCCATTTTACTGAAAAAGGGTCATTAATTTATAATATAAAAAGTGACTTCTGTGCATACATAAATTTGCATATAAATTCCAAGGCAAGAAATAGTTTGACTTGTTCAATAAATTTATCCGTTTAATGAAAACACTTTTTTTAAATGCCAAATTTCTTTAAAGCTTTGGATAATGTGCACCAAAACCCATTTGAATGAACATGCTTAATTGATAAGGTCTGTACAAACAGCTAAGTGTCTCAAATTCTACATTCAACTTTACTACACAGAATATGACATGCTTTTGCTTTACAAAATTTCGTTGTATGGGATCCCACATGTGATGCCTCTGTTGAATACACTGCATTTGAATTAAAACAGAAAACACATGGGAAACCAAGCCCAAACTCAACACAAAGCCAGCAGGCATACAGAAAAAACCCACCAAATGAAAAATACCAAAGATCCATTTTACTTTTACTTTTTTACTGAAATTTAAGATGAAACACATCCGAAAGTTTTAATTCAAGCTATGTAATTCTGTACCACATAGAAGTCAGATGTATTGTTGGGATTCCACACCCTAAAGTGGAAATAAAGATTCCCTATTCAAATTCCAGTCACCATTCAAGAACAAAGAGTAAAGAGAAATGTTTAAATGGTCTGGTATTGCTCATTAGTCTGTGCAAATCTCTGTTTCAATTAGTCTAGAAAAAAATCTAGAAGAAATCCCCAACTTGCAGCAAACTTTGGCACTCACTTAACTGGCAACAATACAACCAAAACTCATTTTTCATTGCCAAAATACATTCTGATGGCCACTCAATAAGAAGAGTTAATAGAAGGCATTTCTATTGCTAGATTTTCAATAACCACCAGCCTCAAGTTTTAAGTTACCATAAACCAGACTTTCCCATTACATTTTCCCTGTTTGCTTTTGCAATAGACAGCATATTTGTTAACTGTACACCATGTTACTACTACATGATCATTTGCATTTCCCTTAAGTGCTTGAGCTCTATGAAAGTTGAGAAATGTCTAATGTCTCCTCAACCAAGAAAAAATCAAGCTGGTTCTAGGCAATCACTCATATCCAAAGGATTTGTGTGTTTTGGAGGCAGAATGTAGCACCTTGAATAGAAACAAAATGCAAGGACATTTCCTGTTGAACAAACTGTAAGTTTGTATGTGATTTTCAACAGTAGGCTACCACATATCATTTTTCACCAGTCCTTTGATTAATGGCCCAAATCAGAGAATTGTGAAAGGCCGTGGCTCTTCTAGCAGCCACAAACAGAAACCAAGCAACATTTGCTAGTTAAGATGTAATGTTATCAAAATGCTTTTACCTCAAGTACTAGCCAGAGCTGTCCTCCCACGTAACGATCTGCTTTGTAAAACATCCCATAAAATCTAACAACATTAGGATGATTCGGAAGAAACTGTAAAATATTATATTCTGCTTCTATTTCTTCATCTACATCCTAAATAAAAAACACAAACATACAGAACATAAGAACACAGTATGTCGGTACAAAGCAAGAGCAAATTCTCATGGAGAAGAAGAACCATTTTTTAATTAGTTTGTAGTTTTAAATGGGTTTTCTTTCATGCAGCTGAAATCGTTCACACAACACTATAAATTTAACCCACATCAAATTATGCCACTTTTGCCTTTTTTTTATATACAGAAATGTGACGTCTGTGTAAAGCAAGTAGTGTTCTTCAAGGATTCTTTCAGTGCATGATAAACTCAGCCAGAGAAGTAAAAATTATACTTAACTATGCTCAGTTGCCTAAATAAGAAATTTACACACGTAGTATTTTTAACCTGTTTTTAAACATGCATATTTTTTATCTGCAAGCTATATGTAAATACAGGAATCTTTGATTCATCCCTTTTTTTTATGGTCATCAGATGGGCCCAAACAGAACAATTTCACAAAACCTCAAAGGGGACATCAGCAAAAACATTCTTCTGAGGAAAAGAAGCACACCAGAAACAATTAAAGAGACAAAACAAAACCCATGAAATAAGCAACTGTTACTAAATATTTGTTAATGAAAGAATTCTATGATATTTACAAAATATTGATTAATATCAGCACACAGGCCACAACTCAGAACAGATCTTAAGCACTGAAACTTTTTTTGTTTCTACATTAACTGTGACTATTAGAAACACTTAATCTCTCACATGCATTTTCCTTTTTTTCATTTTGCTAAAAAGGGTATCATCTTATTTACTACCTTCTTTGGATTTATACCAAAGAAAACCAAGATGAATTTCAGTAGTAGTAGAAGACAGAAATGTAGCTTTTTAGTAAATACTTTAGCCCAGTTGTCATGATCAAACTCTAGCTCAATCCAACCTGAGCTACTGCCAATTAGAACTTCCACTGAAAACTAAAGGGAAGCTAGGAAAATAGGCATTTAATGCCCACTAAAACTGGAGCTGTCACAGAACTACCTCTCAGATTTTGGGCTGTGCTCTTCTGGTTTTATCTTAACTATGGCCTCACAGTATTATCAGCTTATAAAAGATAACTATAAAACATCCTAAAGTTCACAGCACTTCTGTGATGACAAGTAATTCTTTTGGGGAATACACAGAATAAAAAAAAAAAAAAAACAAAACATTAAAATTCAAAGCATCTTGTACTTTCCATGCTATAGCAGACCCCTAAGCACAATGCCTCTGTGCTTTATCACTTGCATGCTCCAAGCATAGATACCTAAATTTGTACCAGAAAAATTACATAAACCTCAAAAAGAAACCAGGCAAATGCTGTCTTAAATAACATAACAAGATGGTGAAATTTTAAGTTCCAGCTTTCAGATGCTGGTCCCAAACTACTTCTGTCAATGAATTCTGCATTTTTTTTCCTTTCAGGATGCTTTCAGTATCTTACACATTTGATTTATATTTCAACTGTGTTTGAGAATTCTTTCACATTAACAATGAA
This sequence comes from Loriculus beryllinus, assembly GCA_039877255.1. Classification (NCBI taxonomy): domain Eukaryota; kingdom Metazoa; phylum Chordata; class Aves; order Psittaciformes; family Psittacidae; genus Loriculus; species Loriculus beryllinus. The sequence continues at coordinate 14,578 of JBCJKH010012489.1, forward strand.
GTTACAATTTCGTATTTTTTACTTACACTGATAGGATCCAGAATCTTTACTGCTGCCAGACTCCCATCTTTCTTATTGGCAACCTTATAGACTTTACCGTAAGTGCCTTTTCCAATAGTCTCTATAATTTCCCAGGTATCTGAGGGATCAGCTAACGATTCTAATCCAATCATACTGGAATTATATTGAAACAATCCATACAATGGCTTCCTGAAAAACAAAGTAGACACACATACAGTGGGAAGCCCTATGTAACTCTGTACTAAAGAAAGCATCTTATTATAAGAAATCAAATATTGTCCTAATTTGAGAAGAAACCCAGATGGAATCGCAAATGAAAGCCAGACAGATATTATCACTAAATGAAGGAATAGAAAGAAAACTCAGAAGACTCATACCCATGAACAAACCAAGGGAGAAAGATAAGAAAGGGGTCTTGACAAATGCAATTCAAGACAATACCATCGCTGAATGCAAAAGCTCTTGATTTTTTGAGACAGATCAAGTAGCACCTTAAACATACACTTGAACTTCTAAATTTTAAGGTTTGAGCCATTTCTTTGCAAGCATGTCTGATATCTGCAAACCTGCTTAAAATAATTTCTAAAACATGCTGTTTGATTAACTTCTTCACCATTTCCAGCATCAGTGGCCACTATCTGGCATGAAAAATATAGTCAGAAAGAAATGTGAGTCTGGCTGGAGAAACTGATAAATTCATAAGGAATGAAGCAGCAGCTCTTCAATCTAATTAAAGAAATAATTGTCCTTTTTCTTCATGATAGAGAAGAAAACAATCTGTGTGCAAATTCACATGCAGTGCAGGTCTGTATAGCAATATTCAGATGGAAGCATGTGCATAAGCTCATTTGCACGCTTTGTTCCTCTAAAACAAAAAGTTTACACGATATTAAGGTAATTTACCATATAGCAAGCACCAAACATGGCTGTTACCGAAGTCAGGTTAGAAGAAGTATAATCTTTTTTTAAATGATGGGAAGCACATTTAGAGAAAACCCCTGTTTTTCCTCCTTGTTAAAAATGTATTTGCACTAAAGTTTGTGCCAAATCAAATTGGTTTGATCTTTTGACCAAAAGAAAAGAAGGACTGAGAAAAGAAAGCGAAAGAATGGAAGGCCAAAAAAAAAAAAAAAGCTCAAGTCAATGTCATTTATCTGTTGTGGGTCAATAATGTAAGTTACAAGGAGAGTTTCTCACTACTATTCTACCCACTACAGCATACCACAAACAGTATTCTGAGTACATGCAGTTAGCACCTCACCAGCGAAGCAGGTCAGCTGAAAGACTTCCCTGAAATCAGTGAACAGAGTGTACTACATGCACTGAAGACAACAGCCACAGACATGTAGCTCCTGATAAGCCAATCTTAAGAGCAACATCTGCTTACATGGTGGGGAGTGGTGATGAATACAAACATAAACTGGAACAGTTGCATCTAAAGTTAAAAAAAAAACCCAAACATATTGAACATGATGGGTTTTAATGCTTTAGAAGAAATGCTACAGAAGTGCACGTGCAAAGAAACAGAGAATAGACTGCAAAGAGCTTTGATGCAACCTTACAAAAAAACCCAAAACACAATAAAAAGAAAAAAATCCCAAACTGATACTCATTTCACTGTCACTATACCAACTACCCTATCACACAGATTGTCCAGAAAACCATGCATGGCACCCTTTGTGCTGATGGAATATCTATTACGCTGCCTCCCTCCAAGCAGCCTTTGTGGATAAATATCTTTTTCCTTAAAACAAAACACCTAGTCTCATTGCCAGCTTTTGTTCTGAGTAATAAGTAACTCTTAAAACGGTATCGCCAAAAGTTCAAAATACATTTAACATTTCTTTATATCAGAAGACAATGTTGACAAAATAAGATCTAATTCAAAATTGTTACAAATGGAGTCCTGGTGGAAGACTGAAGAAAAATTTCTTGTGGGAGCACTTCTATGCATTGTGACATAGAATTTACAGCATTACACTTGACAAATACGCATCACAAACCTCTTCTGCTTGAACAAAGCCACCCTCTTCTTGAACTGAAGTAATACATACCTAAATGAGGTTCTACATCTGCCATCAGTGAAAGTCCCACTGCACACATTGTAACCTTTATTACATTCCTATAATAGATGGGAATGCTTTACAATATAAAAAAGGGAAAAGAACTGTACCTGCCATTATCTTCAATATTGTAAAATCTGGGGTTTTTTTTAAACACAAACTGTAAAAACTAAAGCAAAAAGCTGAAGTTGTAAAGTAAGTTTGTGCTTTGCTTTTTCTATTTCTTGATTTGCTAAGCTTCAGAAAATAAAATGTCCTTGTATTAACTTTTTTTCTCTACAGAGAAAAGTTGCATACAAGCGCAACCACTTTTAGAACCCCATATTCAGAACTTAACACTAAAATAACTGAAGCTAAAATTCCTTCAGGAAGAAATTTCTCCTTTCACTCCCCCATATCAGGCCTCGCCCTTCTCTGGGCTTTGAAATGATGTGCAGAGTGGCTTCTAGCTGTGAAAAACTTAGCAATGTCCTCCCCAGAGGGAGCCTCAACCTATTGAAGACCTACAGATTGCAAGTAATTCATGATTTCTGACACCAGCTGGAGAGAACTTCTCAGTGGTTAAGTCTGTTCCATGCAGGCAAGCAAAATAGCCCACACTAGATGCTGAAAAATTACACTTTCCAATTAACTCCACTGGATGGAGAACATCTTACACACAGCTATTTGGGACTGCACACAAATACTATTTGGGGAATGACTACATGCTACCAGCAAGGCCATTAGTAATGGCACTCCACCAAACCCCGTTTTGCATACTTGGGAAGAGACAGACTGCAAAGCAAAAGTAAGGACAACTTGATGGAGTC
>JBCJKH010012493.1:7532-23209 GCA_039877255.1 Loriculus beryllinus
GCAGGACATCTGATTTTGAGGAACAGAAAGGTTTTCATCTGAAGTCAAAGCCCCTAAGTGACCTCTCAGCTATGCTGAAGCCTTTAGACATTCACCAAAGAGAGGTACTACTTACTGAAAAAAAAAAAACCACAAAGCCACAGACAAAGTAAATTTGAGAATTTCACAAGAATGCATATTTGCTTAATCTTTCTCCTGATACCAGAGGAAATTAAAAATACATTAAAATTGTGAGATACTGCACTCCTAATAGCATCCTTTATCCCAAAGCACCTGAAAAGCTGCTTTGTGCATGCTTCTTCACGAACATCGCAGCTGGTTTTGCACATCATAGCAATAAAAAAATTAAAAGGAGAATTTTGGGTTTAGAATACCTTTTCTCAAACATAAGCAGTCCAGTCTTCGGTCTAGAGTTACATAATCCTCTAAAGCTAGAAGACAGTCAGTAATGACTGCAACAAATAAAGAACATTTATTTTGCCTTTTGCCTAAAATTGCATATCCCCTAGGGCAAAAAAGAAAAAAGTTCCCTAATGCTGAAGGAGACTTGTTCAGAACTGTAAATCAGGGACTTCCAAACAATCTAGCAACGTTTGTTATTCTTATCCTCCACACCATCTTCGAAGTCTCCTACCCAAGCACAGATGTAGGCAAGCCATAATTACAATAGCTTGTGAAATCTGTCAGATCACAGAACAAGGTGGGAAGGAAGGCTGCAGATTTTCCTGACATTGAGGGCATTAAAGGACAGTTCAGGGTTCCTAAGAACTCCCACAAGTACAAAGAGAACCGACATGGAGGCTATAGCTCCGCATCTTCTGACAGTTAGGTAAGCCTACTAGAAAATACAAACCTGATCAAAAAAAGAATCACAAATCCAGCTCTAGTTACAGGCTTGCAGTAAAATTCAGCTGTGCTCGTATGCCAGCTGAAGAACTGGAAGAAAAATCAGGTGAAGACAAAGATACCTCTATAATCTTAGTATACCAAAATATAATTAAATGATTTAGACAAAAAAAAAAGTTCAATTTGTTCCTCTTTCTCAGCAGATTAGAGAAATTGCACTCAAAGCAGCTTGTTAAGCAGCAAGCAGCATTTCAAGAAAAGCATTTAACAATCTGTTACTTACACAATGCCTTTCCAGGCAAATTGCACCTATAGAGTTATAACAGAACTGCTTTGGAATCAAACAAACATGAGTTGCATATTTTTATTACATGTGATGTGGCTAGAATATTATAATTCAATTAGTTCACATATACAGTTTCCTTTCACTGCACTGTATGAGCACTCCAGCAAAATCTTTTTATACGTTTACAATATAAAATTACTTTTAAGTCTGGTATGTCCAGTGTCAAGAAGTTGGCATACACCGAATAATGAGTTTTGCCTATCACCACCCTGTGGACCTAACCTTCCCATGTGTTTCTAAACATCTCCTTTTTAAGTTTGCTTTAAGCTTCAAGAGTCATTTTTTACTGTGACAAGTTGGTGGTTTCCAAAGTGCTGTCACTAACCCAGTTCCCCCTTTCCAAGGGCAGGCTGGGCTTTACAGCAGCAGCATCCATGAACAGAAAGCACAAGGTCTCAATGACCAACACAAAAAGGCACAAGGAATCACAGTTAGCTCTTCCACTCAATCAGTGCATTTGGCCTAGAACGAACAACGATGAACAGAGAAGCAAGGATTAGAACCACTCTGCTGTTCAGTTCCATGGTCAAACGCTTGCATTAGGGCTACATTCAGACCAAAACTTTGCTCAAGGTATTCTATTCTTTTAAAGTGGAATATAGTCAACCACAGAGTAAAGAACCCAGTATTTCACATCACAAGAATTTCTTATAATCAATGCCTTGTCAACATGACCTGTGCCTGGGATTTTCATTTACCCATGGGCAGCACTGAGGTACACTTTTGCATCATTTCATACTCAATTATTAACACTAAATATTGTTTGTTTTTTTATTTCATAAAGGGTCATGGCACAATGCAGTGTAGAATCTTTGTGTCTCATGAATAATCAATCCAAAATCTGTTCTGCCCTTCTACAAAGTACATTAGGGATAAAAAAACCCAACAACAACAAAAAAAACAAACACCACCAAAACAGTTCTTCCTCCCCCATGTGTGTTTTCAAGAAAATCCTGGTGTTTTGGTTAAACTTTCTACTGAAACCTGCATTCCAGTGGAAAACAAATTTTATCTGTGTTTATGTGGACACATATTTCTGTTTATCCATGTCAAGTGGGTGGCTAGAGAACGACCATGGAATAGGTCAGATCTATTAAAAGCAAAGTGATCTTTGCATTATTGAAGCTTGTTGTCAGGCACGTATTATCCAGATCCAGCATAAATTATGAATTGCCATTTCTGAAGCATCAGGTCACTGTTCCTATGGCCTCCCACATTAACTGGCAAAGTAGTCCTGGATGATCTGAAGACATCAGACATGCTCTCCTCCATGGCCTTATCCTTTCCTGTCACTCAGTATGTGATAGCACTTCTGTTTTCAAAAGTCGGGTAGAAAGAACACATGGATGTGTGGGCAGAAGAAGCATAGGTACTGTCTTCCTGGACAAACATAACATATACTGAATTTCTTGCTTTTGGAACAGAAACAGAGTGGGCACCAGCAGCACTTTTTTCCCAAAATCAAAAGACTCAAAGAAGTATGAAAATATGAGGAAACATGAAACGCTAGTCTTTTTCCATTAAACTTCAGATGCAGAATGTTTTTCTACTCATAAGTTGCATTTGTAAAAGGCTTAGGGAATTGCAGAATATTCAGGACCACAAAATAGTCGTATTAGTTCTCTTCATTTTAGTTAAGTCATTATTCAGGCCCCCTCACCATAGGAATATCAAGCCTGACAGGTGCTCCAGGCAGGGAGATAAACATAAATTCAACTTTAAATTAATTGAGTCTAGGTCGAATTTAATTTCCTGTGGTTGTTAGAGGCAAAATAATTGGAGAAGTAATTGTATTATTCACCTTGTTATTAACAAAATAGATAAAAATGGTTACAGCGTGAGTCCTAGAGACAGAATTTCACTATTCCCCCCTCAGTTCTGTGACAACTCATTGCAGGAACTCATATGGGTCAATTACTCCCCCTGCTCCTTTCTTAAACTGTTCAGAGGAAGAAGATGCAACACTAAGCAGAGAGATTTCAGCTACTCTGCTTGAGTTTCACATCTGTAAAATGACAAACATAGTAAATGTCTTAAATATCATTAGACATTTTGTTCAAGTAGTAACCAGTCATGTGCATACACCAAGTGAATTGCTAAGGCAGTATTATAAGATCATAGTTCATACATTTTATTATTACAAAGTTACTAATCTAGTTTTATGTATTTTAGGACAGGCAATGTGCATGGCAGAAAGTTAGAATTTGGAGAGATCTCCCTAGGAACATACCTTACATTTTCATCTATGCTGACACTGTTACAGACAAGCAGAAAGTTCAGAGAAGTAGCAGCACAAGGGAGGATGTAATGAGGGGTTCGTGAAGAATCAAGACTTTGTGCCCCAGAGGCAAATAGAAGTGTCTGAGGCAGATGCTTCCCTAGAACTGAAAACATGGGGAACATCTCCAACAACACTTCTCCACTGGGACTTTCATTTCAGATTCCCTTTCCCTTACACATTTGTATTTGAGCCTGGAAAAAAAAAAAAAGTCTGGTAAGAAATAAGAAAACAGAGGACGCCTTTCCCTGATCTAGCAGTCATCTGCTAATCACTGCTTTAAACTGTTCCACCTGTACAAAGCTTTCCCAATTTCACCACCTACAGGTCTGAAAGTAGGCATTATACAAGACAATAAATCAGAGATAAACATATATTTGTCCTGATTCAGAAAACAAGGATGTTGCTATGGACTATGTCAGTGGCCCCTCATTCTGCTGTTTGCCTTATAATAATGGCCATCACATCCATATGAAAAAACAACCTCAAATAAGAGCTGAGAAAAACAGAATCTAAAGGAATACAACCATGTGTCTCAGTAGTGTCATCTCTCTTGTTACCAGGCAACGTCCCAATTCATCTGGACAGAGTACATATTCGAGAACATCCCCAAGCATCTTAACAATTAAATATGTATTTAAAACTTCAGTTGAAGACAGTACAGATCCTATGTAGTGCTTTCAAGATAAAACAGCATTACCACTATATACAATCAGAATTACTGCAATTCACACCTATAGCTTTATAGTAACATCATCCAAACACTGCCAGTTTTGATCTTCCAAAAGATTCCTGTCACAATCCTCCAAGAGGTTAAAAAAAGGCAAAGGTCATCTACAGATTAATTAACACTGTCTTCTGAAAGTCTATACTAAATCTGAGATAAGGGTAGTTCAACAGAACACAGGTACCTAAGTGAACACCAGTTTTGTTTTAAATCAATGCTCAATTAAATATTTCCTACAGTCTTAACCATTAATTGCTTCACAGCAGAACAAATAACATTTTACTGCCTGTAGGCTGGTAAAGAATCCATTTCCTTATTTTGGAATTGTTCCATTTCCTGGCACACTCACACTTTTTCCTTGCTCCTGTGCAAACACATTCCAAGAGTGAAGGGATGATACTGATACAATAATGTACACACAGAGGTAGAAAATGCATTTCTGGCCACCAAAAAAAAAAAGCAGAAATATTGGGATAAATAACAGCAAGTGAGGAAGTGCTAACTCTGATCAAAACCCACTAACAGTCTCTAATGGTTTTTTGCTCTTTACCTATGAAAGCATCCCAAACTCCTTTTCAAATTTAGAAAGTTATCCAGTTTTCATAACCAGAAGATGTTTAGAGAATATTTAAGCTTCTTTTTATATAGTTTGTAATTACACTAAGATGATATCAGTAATATTAACCTCCAAATATTAAAAAGAGGGAGTAACAAACATCTATCATAAACCAACAAGTAAATATTTTGTATCCAGAGTTTCCAATGCCCAAATCAGGAAAGAAGTTGCTTGTTGTCATTAACCTTGCAGCTCACAGAACAGGAAAAGTCAAAAAACAATGCTGGACTTCATTCACAACATATGAAAAGCATTAACATCTGCTCTGCTTAAAATGAAAGGACTCATTTTTAATGTAGAAACTTCATGCCTTCCCTGTGTGATAACATCACCAGTACAACCCCTGCTATTACTTCGTTTCTGCAGAAAAACTTCACGCGCATGCTTTAATTTTCTCCTTCCCAGAGCTGTGAAATACCCTCTTCTATCATTTTCTCTATTCCAGCATGTTGCTCAGGCTTCAGAAACACACAGGCTGAAGGACCACAGCACCTCCCACCTTCAAACAGCTCCATTGCCTCCTCGTTTGTTGAGATTAGTTTGCTCACAGGTTGCAAAACCTGAATTCCATCAGGCTTCTGTATTTGATCCATTACCTATCCCACCCCATGCCCCTCTGAAAATCTGCATTCATGGCTTCCTGCAGCCTTTATCTATAATAGACTCTCCTCAACACTTAATTACATCAATAATAGAGTTGCAAACTACACATCCCTGCTGGTTCTTATCTTATGTAGCCCATAAAATGTTACAGGAGATAAATGATTAGAAGTGATGGCACGATTCTACATAGCAAAAGGTAGCTAATCCTGATAATACAGGGTATAGTACGCTTTTTAAATAACTTTTATTTTTTTATTTTTATTAAAAACAATGATAAACAGTGAAAATAACTCATGCAAAAAACCTGATGCTTGAGACCAGGACTTCAACAGGTAAACTGTGACTGATACCACCAGTGAGTCCCAATGAAGACTTAGAACTCTGAAAACACAGCTTATTCTATTTTATCAATTAATAATTAGTCACACTGTTGCAAGTGCAAGCTGCAGCACATGTGAAACCCTCATCTCCAAGCACTCCTAATTAGGACTTTGTAAGGTTTCCCCACAACTGGCAGTCTTAAAAATAAAATACAAGCTCCACATATCTCCAATTACTCTTCTATTAGTAACCACCAAGTAATTTTTTCCACACAAACATCTAATGAGATGTCACCAAGACTGATCCCAGTGGGCTGAGCTAACGTAACTTTTTCCAGACTGACACAATTAGATTTGCTTATACCAATTTTTATGCTGTTACCTGCTTCAGCACTGCGCTCTGCCTCAACCCCAATCGCATCCAAGATGAGAAAGAAAAATTTCAAATAAAACACACTTGTTGGCAAAACAAAACACTTTCAGTAACTGGAGAAATTAGAATTCAAATTTTACCTGGAACCTCAGACTTTCTCACACTTTGCAAGACCATAAGCAAGTATTCTCTTTTTACAATCAGAACTGCAAAATACAGGCAACTCTTCATAACTCCTAGCTTCAGGCAGCTTTAAAAGCACCTACACAGAACAACAGTTTTCTGGAACCCTTTGAGCCATTCCAGAGAATGAAAAAAATCTGCCTTTCATAGATTCACAGAATGGTTTGGGTTCTACCAAAGGAAGAACCCAAAGGAAGGGACACCTTCCACTAGACCAGGTTGCTTCAAGCCCTATTCAACCTGGTCTTGAACACTGCCAAGGATGGGGCAGCCACAGCTTCTTTGGGCAACCTGTGCCAGTGCCTCATCAACCTCACAGTGAAGAGCTTCTTCTTAATATCTAGTCACAGGCAGTCCTTTGCTGTGTCCACATCTTTCATGACAAAGGAACAGTAAAAAAAATAGGACACATTTGGAATCAACACCAAGGTAAGAAGAAAGTTCATAAAATCTTCCTATGAAGAAACTAGAGTTGAAGGTTTAAAAATCAGCAGTGCTTACACATAAGGTAGGGATTTCTACCTAAATAGCCATCAGACAATTATCTCTTCAAAAAGATCAATTATCACTCCAATTTCAAAAGCCACAGTGTATTCCTATGGCATCAATTTATACAACATGCTACTCACTGAGATAAACTCGTTAACAGACAAAAACCTTCAGTAGCTTTCTGGAGGGTTCTATAAGGGAGAGCAGTCACACTGCAGCAATACAGAGTATGTTCATGAAGCACAAGCAGCACCATGCATAAGACTTGACCTAAGAAAGCCAAGCATACTCAGAGGTCAGCTTTCTAGCTGCCTTTGCACTGACAGCTCTTAAAAGTCCTTCCCTCAGACCAGACAATTCTGCCACATATGGAATACTACAGACCCCAAAGCCTGCCATCCATAATCAGCTTTGACTCTGGCCACCGTAAAGTAAGTTGACTAGATCAAATGAAGGTCATATTCACATCTAAAATTCACACAGTAGAAACAGATAAATCCTATGTTACATAGCATATTAAAGCAATTAAACTCAGCGAGGACACAAACTTTAAAATCTTGCCCAAGCTTGATAAAAAGTCCAGCCTTAATGCGAAACCAGTAGCTACATTTCTTAACTATCAGCCTGTAAAGGCTTTTTAGCTGTAATTACTCTGAGGATCAGTGGCTGTTACTTTACATGGCCCAAATTCAACACCTTACCTGGTTACCTTTCAAGAACTTGGGAACACTCTCCCTAAAGTTTTTCCTAGCTAAGCCACTGCTACAAAACCTAATAAACAACCCAATGATCTTTACTCCACTTCCTACATACAACAATGGTGAAACATACCCCATAACACCACTCACCTCTCACCATTGTCTTGCCACATGACCTGGAAATGAGAAGCTACAGATCCCCGGTGTTATTCCTTCTATCTGGAAGAGGCACACACTACCCAAACGAATAAGCTACCTCTGAAACTTTATTAACTCCTGCATTTACATCCACAGCCAGGAACCATCAGCTCAATTTACTGACCATTTCACCTAGCCAATACAAAAGCAGAGAATATCTACCTTTTTAATTACTTAAAGCTGTAGAGGTGCACCAGGCCCACAGATTCAGTGCTCACTTCAGCCATGGGGAGGGGGAAATTAGTCTGCAGCTGATCAGCAGAGTGCATCACTGCTGCTTGACTGCACATAAGGAATCATTTATTTGGTTTAATTATGCAAGAGTCTTATCCCTGATAGAGAGCTTTTAATGAAACTTAAATTAAAAATAAAAAAAAAATAAAAAAAAGAAAAAGAGAGATTTCCGCACTCTGCCTGAACTTCTGAAGTCAACTGTGGTCCTGCTTTTCAAATAGCAAAATTCAGCCAAAGTGTTAAACTTCAAAATCCTTAATTCCAGTCCTCTATGTCACTGTTTGTTCTTATACCTCCATAAAGTTCTGATCAAAAACTTATGGAAAAACACCGTTTAGCCTGCAGCCTGTCCTAGGAAGAGACACACAGAGGAATGGACCTCCAAGACTGCCTTTATAGTCATTACCCCCTAAAGCTCACAAGTTTCAGAACATATTAGCTCCTTTTGGAGTGACAGACAAGCTCTGTCAGGCTGTTGACACCTTGATGTTGGCCACAAACACTCCAGGTTCTGCCTGTCAGTGGTTATTTGTTAGAGCTGGCAGTCATCCTGCAGTTGTTTGGATGGGGTGCTCTGTTTTGATGCTCTTCTAAGTAACCTTTCACCAGTACATTCACAATTACTTCTTAAGAACAGCGGCATCTGCTTCTCACAGAAAGAAAGGGTAGGCTGAGGAATGGTATAAATGCTCAGCACTTTTTTCTTCACCAGTTCCTAAAATTATTTGTTTTCAAGATAATTTAAAGATAAGGGGAACAAGAAGAGCTTAGAATTGTGGGCACGGAACCAGTTTGGAAATTCCCTCTTTTCTCTCTTCTTTCTTCTACTGCTTTGTTCATTGGTTTCACAGTTATATGGAAACTCAAATTAGGAAACATATTCCTAGATGATCTTTAAGATCTCTTCCAACGCAAACCATTCTATGTTTCTATGATTCTATGTCCCTTAAGATTCAACTTTTCCACTAACATGGATTTCTTATAAATTTCAGGTTGACTTGGCAGTGTTAGATTTATGGTTGGACTCAATGATCTTAAAAGTCTTTTCCATTCTAAACAGTTCTTATCCTACAATTCTATAAAATGTCCTCTCCACCATGATGACCATTGCTATATAATGGTAAAATAACAAGTTAGTTATTCATTCCTACCAAGGGCTAATATTAAATCTGGCAATTAAACCCTAAAATCTCTCAGATGGGAAAGATTTGGAAACTGTCCAGCGTTCTTTGTTTTTTTTAAATAATTTCCTCAAAAATCCTTATTGTAATACAGCTTGTGGTAAATTAATACAACTAACATAGCCTTAGGACTCCAGTAGTTTTGTAACTATCCATGTCGTGCCAGATCACCTGCAGAAAGAGCAAATACATCCTCACAATTTTTTTTTTTAAATAAGCCCTTACTCTTCAACAACAAAACCAGCAAAATGCTTGTTATCCCATATTTTGGGGAAAGACTAGATATTGGTGCTCTGACTCCTGCCAAGAACTCGTTCCTGCACAAACATTTACACTGACTTAAATGTGCAAACCCTTGAATCAGCAGGCAAACTTGAACTGTGGCATGTAAAGAAACCCCACTCAAGTCAATTGCCATTCTGTAAGATTAGCATAGGAATAAACTGCTTATTGAATTTTGTTTCACATCATAGTCAGGTCTGAAGAAATTCATTAGAATTTTATTTTGAAGACTCTAAAAAGCCAGAAGGAAACAAATCCTACTATTTAACTGTGTTTAAAGTGAGTAATTTGGTATCCAAAGACAATGTACCTGTGTCTGGTTATGGCAAAATACTATAATATAGATACGAAACTCATTCCCTATCTCTTAACTATCTTTCAAAATATCACTGTGATTTCAAGTTTAAAGAGCTTTACAAAGCTCTACAACATAATTCCTCTCCTAAGGATATGATTCTGGAAGGGAAAACTATAAAATAAAAAGTCTTGGTGATTTCCAAAAACTGTTAGTGTAAGTAACCCAATGTGAGCAATGCTTTGGTCATGATATATCATTATGCAAAACTCAGGAAAAGTACATGAAAGTACACACAGTCTTTGTCTTAAAGGCTATTGAACATGCAAGCTAAAACCCATTTAATTTGGTATTAGGAGTATTTCCCTGTGTTCCTGTCCTGGGTTCAGCAGTAGCAGTCATTTTTTCTCCTTCTTAGTAGCTGGTGCAGTGCTGTGGTTTTGACTTTCGGCCTGGGAATAGCACTGATAACACCGATGTTTTTAGTTACTGCTCAAAGGTTTAGTCTGACCAAGGACTTTCTGAGCCTCATGCTCTGCCAGGGAAGAAGGGAAGACAGGAGGAAGCAGAGACAGGACACCTGACCCAAACTAGCCAAAGAGGTATTACATACCACAGCACGTCATGACCAGTGTATAAACTGGGAGCAGTTACCTGGAAGGGCTAAATCACTGCTCAGGTCAGGCTGGGTATCAGCTGGCGGATGGTGAGCGGTTGTATTCTCTTCACTTCCTATTTCCTTTATCATTATTACTATTATTGGTAGTAGCAGTAGTGATTTGTGTTATACCTTAGTTACTGGACTGTTTTTATCTCAACCCATGGGAGATACGTTCTTTCAGTTCTCCTTCCTATCCCTCCGGGAGTGGGGGGAAGAAAGGGTGGGGGAGAGAGTAGACTGTGTGGTTCTGATTTATGGCCTGGGCTTAAACCATGACACCTCCAGATTTCCTTACAAAAGTAGCACAGTTTATAACTAGTATATTTATGGAGAATGGGATGAAGCAAGTGCATCCTCCCTTTCAGACAAGGGCAGTAGAGGGATACCCCCATCACAGCACCCTTCAGGCCACTGCAGAATGAGCAGGCAGCCTTGACACACATTCTCCTGACTGACCTCAGACTGAAAGAGCCAGTCTGAAAACATTTTCAAGGTGTGTGGGTCTGCATTTGTAAGAAACAAAAAAGATGTCGAAACAGGCAACAACAATAGTTAACATTTTTAGAAGCCAATGGTCTTTCGATGGCACAAATTTCTTTTATTTTTACTATTTTTTCTAGGAAAACATTCACCTTTTTGCCACTCAGCATGGTTAATAAACCTAGTTTTTCTCAAGAGCCCCACAAGCCCAAGTGCCTTGCTCGGAGCAGAAAAGCCCATATCTATGCCAAATGCTGCCACAGGGGATGTCACAGTGGAATCACAGGCTCAGTGACTACTTGCAGTGTCCCAGGACACAGCAAGATATGAGGCAGGAGAAACTCAGCCTCTGAATCCCTGGTTAAGTAAGTAGCAAAAGAGGCACTTCCAACTACTGCAACTTTAAAAATGAGGTTATCCCATCATCTGGCCTTGAGACCTAATCCAGTGGTTTTCCCTTCTCTGCAGTCAGAACATCCCTGCTTCTTATCCCCTTACTACCTTAAATGCTTCCCCAGCAAATACACCAAGGGGTGCTTGATTTCCACGGTGCCTGTAATAGAAGCAATACCAGAACCAAAGACGATAGCATATGTACTTTGTTTCTGAGTCACATGCTGTTTCTTTCTCTGAGTTTTGACCTTCAAGCTCTGCATTAAAATTATTGCTTTTGGCAGAAGCAGAAGTTTTGACCACAAACTAAGGACAAGGAGGAGGGTAGAAAAGGGAGCAGTGATAAAATGGAAAAAAATTAAGCATCTGACCAGAATCTAGACTGTTGGAAGAATAACATTTCCAAGTAATTTTTACCACTAGAAATAAGGGAGAGAAAAATTATGATAGTTTTTGAAACTGTGGATGGAATGGTGGAATTTGGGGTGAAAAATAATTAAAACAGTGGTACTCATATTTCCTCCAATGCTCTCTAAATTTTGTACAAAATGGAGAATTGTTTTCATTCCTTTGGGGATACTGAACGGGTGAAAAGATATCATGAAACAAGTCTGTAAGGCAACTTTCCTCTATGCCTTCCCCTTCCCCTCCCCATCCTGCAACCCACCTCCTGTTCTGGCTGCAACAGCAAAGAGCCAATCCAGGTCCCTGGTCACCAGGTTTCCCCCAGCAGGAGGGCCTTGTCTGCAACTAAAATACATAGCTCCAGGTAATGCCAAATTCCACCCTTGCCATTTCCTGCCTGCATCCAATTCAATGACAGGAGACTCAAGGATGACCTTGTAAAGATTGTATTTTACTTATCATGGCACAAATACAAAGGGGAACATCAGTCAGCATCTTCTTGTTATAGTCTAATGAGTTTGTATCTCAGAGGAAAAAGGTCAGGAAAAATGAAGGAAGGGAGAGAATTAAAGAGTGATTTTAAAAGATTGTTGGTTTACTGTCTTAGTCATTAGCCTGTTTTGCTAACCTCATTTGACTGCTGCTGCTGTGGTCTTACAGCCAGTTCATATCTGCTCGTGCCCTCTAGCATGCTCCCACTGCTTGGGATATGTGTGTGTTCAAGTGTATATGCATGTTTGTGTGTATGTGTGTGTATGCACATAGCTTCATCCTTTGCACCATCACGGCAGGAGTCTGTTTCACATTTTCAAGTGGTGTGGGGCTGGTATGATTGGCAAAAAAAAACCAAAACAAACCAAACCCCCAAAAACTACCAGCTAAGGAGGAGCATCAGAAAGAACAGCTTTGGAAAGGAATAGGCCATGCACTTCTTTGAGTCTGAAACTACCTGAAGTTAACAGCTCACATAAGAAGAATAAACTGGTGGTGCTGTAATTGAAATTTTATGGAAATAAACAGGTGGCAGATTTACTATGGCTGCGGGAATAGCAGGGGGTGAAATGCTGCAGCCACATTAACCTGTTTAATTTAATAGCCTCTCTACTCCAAGAGAGAGAGAGAAGAAAAAAGATACTGAGCAGTTAGTTCAGTCAGCTGGATGCCAAATGTAAATAACTACAATTACCCTACTATGCCCATGTGCTGGATTGGAAAGGGGCTTCGTGCCAGCTCTCACTTAGTTGTCATGTTTATTAATTAAGCTCCAGGAAGTTTAAAAACTCAAAAGTTTGCATGAAAAACCAAGCCACACAGGAGGAGCACGCATATGGCAGCAAGTGCAGGGTTTACCTGGAGCAGCTGACACTTAAATCCAGCCCTGCTGCCTCATCGTCCAAAAGATGTGACTGAGCCAGTAGCTTTGTGCCAGCCTACCACCTATTGGGCTACTGAAAGCTGGTCAGCATTTAATAGCAACCTTTAATGCTCACAGGGAGCCTGCATCAAATTAGCACAGGGAATCTAAACCTATTCTGTATTTATAATCAAGGTAATTGTATGGGGAGGGCTAAAAATATTAGATTTAGCTTCTTTCCCCTTAACTGCTGATGCAAAACAAAAATAGGCTGAGGCATCAGTAGTGCTGTATTTGCATCCTGGCATGTTTAGAGGTTTATGAAAGAAATGCTGCAGTAATATTCAAAGAGGGCTCCAGGGCAGTCCTATAAAATTACACATTAAGGGAATGGGGAAACTGCACAGTTAGGCAGTCACCAGCCAAAAATGGGTTCCAAGGCCCTGCCCCTTTCTCATATGGATTATGATACAGTCTTTAAGTACATGATCAGTGTTTAATGGTGAAATATAATAACAACACATTTCCTGGTGCACTCTCTCAGTTAATTTGTGTAACCCCATACACCGGTGGATAAGTAGCCATTAAACTACTTTATACATAGTACTTCTTTTAATTCAAGCAAATGAATGTACTTCTCCATAAAACTGATCTGTTCGAGAAACAGAGTCACATACTCTGCTAGTGCACGCTGGCACTGCCTTTAATAAAATTACAGCAATTTATATGCATCGAAGTTCTTGTCCAAATGATCATGTAATTAAAGACTGCAGTGCGATTGCATGTCATTAGTATGGCTGAGGTAAAGCTTTAATTTTGTCATTACCTGTTTTCTGAGCAAAATATCTGGGGTTTTAACATACTTTCACTGTTAGTCTTTATGTAATTTCCATGCTAACTTAAGAAGAGCATGACGGAAAACAAGAAGATCCCATAATTTGAAACACTTCAGCAAGACATGACTGGAAAAATGCACATTGACCCATGTCTCATTCACTATGCTCTGTGAAATACACAGACTGCACATACAAGAATCCTTCCTTATTCCTCACTAATCTTCAGTAAATTATTGCCTTTTCTCATTTATTTATGGACAAAAAAACACCTGCTTTCCCCTCTGAACATTTAACAGTTGCTGCTCAACTTACTAAACGTCTTCAACCCTCCTCTCATCATATTGGTTTGCTACACCTGCCACTCTAAATGACCTAAAAGGATTAAGAGGACAGCAAAAACAGAAAAAGAATTTTTAAGGAAAGATGTCTTTTAAAACACAGCAGATAACATTTGGCGTGGGAAATTAAATCCCATTTTTCTGTTGTTCCAGGTATTCTCTGAATCCAGCCCCAAAAATACAAAACAGGAGCTTGGACTCCTGACTCCATTTTAAAACTGCACCTTCTCAAAGAACAGAGATTGTGAGTACTTATAGTGATAAAAGTATAAAACAAATGCAGAACAAGGGCCAGGTTTTTCTGTCCCAAATAATGCATCTAAGCAAGCAGTAAATTTGAACACTAGTAAGGATAGCATGTTGCAAGCTGTAACAGCTAAAATATAGTTCTTTCTGAGACATAATTAATGACCCTCCTCTTATCTGTAATCTATCTTAAAGATTGCAGTGCACAATATGGTATGCAAAGGATACAACGTAGTGAATCTGCAAGCTGAGGGTAAAAACCAAAATAAAGTTAGATCATGTTTATCTCCTTTACTTCTCTCAACAGTCTTCATTCAGGCTGATCTTCACGAAGTCACTTGTGGGTACATCCCTACTCCTGGCAGTCAGTTCACCTCTTAATAAACGCTACTATCGCCTCTCATGGGGAGAGCCCCCCTCCCCAGAAGCAGCACGAAGTACGACAGAACAGAAAGAGCACCGTTTTCTTCCACGAAAAGGCAAATTACCATCGCGGCGACATGTTTTAAGGCACACCCCGCAATGCCTGCAGTACCTGGAATTTTCTCCTGGGTTGATGCTACCACCTAGTGGGTATTTCTGGGAGAAGGCAATCATAGCAGCTCTGGAGTCCAGCTCATCAGCAGGCCATCAAAACCTTCTAATAAGCCTTCAATTTGACTGAAAGTGCAGTGAGAAATGTAAAAAAATAAACGGGCCACAGATTAGCAGTCTCCTGATGTTTGCGTGTTCTCAGGGAGGTCTCCAAGCCAGCAGTGAGGCTTGCTGGAAAAGGTTTGCTTTGAGCAAACAGCAAGTCAAGACTTAAAGGCAGTCAGTTGTCTGTCATCTGCTGATAGCAAAGGATGAGCTCTGCGTCTTTGAACTATGAGAAACAGCCCTGAGTGTGCAAACTGAAAATTCAGCATTTCTTAGTATTGAAGCTCCCACTGAAATTCTGAAAAACAATCATTAATGTTGCAAAAGAAAACAATATAAACTCACATTAATGACATAAAATCTGATATTTTTTCTTTTATAAATAAATAAATAAATAAATAAAATAATGTTTCTCTTCTCCCTCCCCTTCTTAAGTTCTAATAAATTTTAGGAGGATTCCTGATCCACAAGAAATATCTTCAAGATCCCCGATCCCCCACAACACTAGAATTTAGCATGCAAGAAGATATTTTGGCTAAATGTTCAAATGGAGATGGGTAACGAGTGGTGTCCCTCAGAGATCGGTGTTGGGACCGGTCTTGTTCAACATCTTTGTCGCTGCCATGGACAGTGGGATTGAGTGCGCCCTCAGCAAG
>JBCJKH010012493.1:48010-58357 GCA_039877255.1 Loriculus beryllinus
AAGTTATGCATCTACAGCAAAGGGGGGAGAGGCAGATTTTTTTTGTGTGAGATATGAAATGCAGAGAAAGAAAACTCACATATTTACTATAAAATCAAAGGCTGCCAAGGTTTAGCACCAGTACATAGTGCTGGAGTTTTGTTCAATAGTGAGCTGTTGCATGTGGAACAAGCACCAAATCTCCTGGCATTTAATGATTCACTTTAAATATATCTGGCACATGAATTAGCAGAGCTGTGGAATGCTAACAGCAGCCAGAAGTAATTTATGAATATTGAATTGCACTGTGCAGTATGTCATGTAAAAATACAGAAAGAATTCCTTTAAAAGATTCTTTGCATGTCCCAGCATTCTGGTAATCAGAACACACCTGAGCGGGCTGCATTAAATGTAATGTTCGAAATCTCCAAATTTAAGAAAAAAAGAAATTGATAGCAGATATATTTTTAATGAAGATGCTGGTAACTAAAAATATGCAAGTACTTAAGTATATATAGATAGCTAATCACAAGATTCACTGCTGTGCACACAGTATTTCAGTTTGTCCAAATCTATCAACGTCCCCACAGAATTTTCATGACTAAAGGGTCAGGGTTTGTCACATATCCAAATTTTCTAACACAAGTTGGCTGTGTCAGGACCTTTAATAAGGTGTTGGAAAACAAGGATTCTATTAAACCACTGCAGCACATCAGAGATACCCTAGAGAAGCTGAGTATTTGAAGTGATAAATCCTTAAGATCCTCCAGTTGCAATCTGCAAACAAAACTATATGAGCCTGTGAGGAAGGAGCTGCTTGGAAAGGCTTTAGAGCCTTATGTGACCATAACTCATGATCATGTTACTTCTTAAAAGTACTGTTACAGCCTGGAAAACAGGTTTTCTATGACATGACAGTTTTCAGATTAAGAAAAATATGAGGCTTAAAAAAAATCAAAACTGGATGGGCAAGAATAGCACCCAGATTAAAATTAAATACAGATATTTCAAAAAGCCGGCTCACACAGAAGACACTGAAAGGAAATGCTTTCACTGGAAAGTTATTTGCTACATTCAATCATGCTGCATGTAGGAGAAAGTACTAGGGGAATGGTAAGAGCCATCATCTGCCTAGGTGTTCATATTTATATCTCTAAGATTTTCCTCATTGCCTCCCAGAAATTTTACAAAGTGCAGCAGAATGCACATGTATATACAATCTAAAACAGGCTTTGCGCACACTGTGTCCTGGGCTGTGTCACAAGCCCTTTGAAAAGCCCTCATCCACTTCAAACCAGAGATCCTGCCTCAATGCTTTTAAACAGGTTGATACGCAGGTACTGTGAAAACTCAAGTTCTTCTGAAGACTCACTCATTCATCTGTGTCCGTCTACTATGCTACACATATTCATTGATTAGTATCCTTTAGAAATCAGCTGGATGTTATAATTAAGACAAGCCAGCATTGCTAACAGCAAATTATACACATACTTTAGATCAAATTACACTGTAATAACTGAGTGGCAAAGAGATATTGGCAGCTAAAGCTGAATCAAATGGCTTTCTTGAGGCAGAGCCAACAGTATGGGGTAAAATTAGAAAACTGTCCCATAACATCTAGACTTCTCATAACAAACAGGGAGGAGAAACAAAAACCCCACCAAAACAACAATTTTGCAAAACACTGTAAGTACATGTATGAGTGCTGATGGAAAAGCCAGCTACTTTATAAAACCCAGGACTCCAGTTTCTCTTGAAGAGAACAAGCTCTGGGCTCAGCAAGGCGCCTGTCTGCAGCTACACTCACTTAACAGCCAAAGCCGTGAGCCAGGTGGTGAGGTGCACCCTAAAGGAAAGGATGGTATTTCTCTTTCAAAGGAGATCTAGCCAAATTCCTGGGAGCAAAGAGAGGCCTGCAGAAAAGCTTAGCAGTGGGAAAGTTTTGTAGCTTGCCTTGTGAGAAAAGAATGAGCTATAGAAGCAGAAAACTGACTGTAGCCGCAGTGCTTTTATAACTATGTTGGATAATCATCAATATGATATTTAGAAAATATCAAAGCTGTGGTTTAGCTCACAGCACCATAGACATTCCTGTAACAGGGAATGCAAAGATCATCCAAACTCTCTCTTGATAAAGTGAAGCCTTTGTTGAAAAAGGTGTTTTATCCATTTGGGTCTTTGCATTTCAAGGAAAAAAAAAAAAAATTGAAAAGTTTCTTTGAATAGAAAGGAAACAAGAAAGCAAATGTAAACAGAATTGGTGTGTCAATTGAAGACATGCTCCCCAGTAATTCCTTGGCAAAAAAAAAACAATAACAGAAATCAAATTAAACATGGACTAACATGCAAGAAAAATACAGGGACTTCTGAAGGCAGGCAGAAACATCAGTTTGCCAAGTCTCAGCAAGTCACCAGTAGGTGTTTAACACAAGGAGACTTTCTGAGTCACTCCAGACTCCTCACCCCAGAGAAATGGATAAAAGAGTGCAGGGGGGTGGGGTGTGAAATGTACAAGGCAAAAGAAATCACAGTTGCCATCTTCTGCAAACAAGAGCTCCTTTCTTAGGATGCTTGTCCTCACCACTCTTACAAGGCTTGCACAAAAAACACCTTTACAGACTATATATAGAGTCTGAGTAGGCTTAAGAGTTCAAGTTCAAATGCTTGAAGGTCCAGTGATGTTCCTGAACTGGCATTTGGCACTGGCCTTTTATGTGCCAGCAGTCACACAGACATTGCAGCCACTACAAAAAAGACTCTGGTCTTTGGAAGCAACCTTATAACCAAACAGGGGTTCAAAATGCCAGTTTTTGTCGTTTGCATCCTTCCCAGACATGAATACCTTTTCAGCACTGGATTTCAGCATGTTCCCTGCTACAGGGTCTGCTGTATGAGCCATCTGTGCTCTGATGGTCATTAAACACAATGTTTGATGGGTATGTTGCAAAAGTCAAATGTCTACTTTCTCCTGAAGAAAAATAGACACTCATTTTTCTAAGACCTGTACTGATTAAAATCTGCCTGGATTCTGATATATGTCTAAAGCTTGAACCAAGTAAGCTTGAAGCTTACTTACTGAAAGTTATGAAAAGTCCTTTTCATCTTGTTCCATCAACACAATTTGCTACCTACCTTGTGAACATAGGTAACATCTATCTCTTTCTGTAGAAGAATGTTTGAAAAATATTCTTAAATTGAAAGCTGATTTTCCTCTGAAAATCAAAAAGCAGGAGCATACATGTTCAGACAAAAATTATATCTACATAGTCAAAGGCAGATGAACTTCTTACAAGCCATGCTTGGGTTTTTTTGGGTTTTCAATTAAATTGGAAAATCTGGAAAACAGAGTGTGTTCTACTCAAAGAAACCTCTATGGCAATTTGAACTGAAAATAAATAATTCTTAGGGGGTAACTGTAATCCTCAGTATCAGTTTAGAAAATAAGGGTTTTCAGTAATTTTATTATAGCCAGCTGCAAGTAATTTAGGGTTCATTTCACTCCTGCTCAGCTATCTGACATGTTAAGCATGCCTAAACTAGTCTTTCCACCTCCTCCTTTAAGAAAAACAGAGCTATGAGCAATTCCAGAGATCAGTTCATGTAATTTACCTTAGATACCTGTCTTAGCATGGGATACATCACATCCTCAGGCAGCTTAGATTTCTCAGGCTTGTCTTTCACTAAGCTAGTATGGCCGTTAGTTTATGATACCAATCTGATACATATTTATATCAAATCAGATTAAATGTCTGTTACTGTACACTAGTATTAAAAGACTAGCTTTGAAATGCACAAGTGAGACTAACAATAAGCAACAGTTTCTGTATAAAGTTAAAAATGTACAAAAAAAAAAAAAGCATGAAAGGTATGACACTGTTCCATTTTCAATGGCTTTTCCAAAAGTACTGGGAAGTTTTTCATAGAAACATAGCTTGAACATATGTTATGGCAATATGTACAAATACATATATATATATACACATATATATATACACGTGCTCTTAAGACACCATGATCGATGGTGCAGTGTTTTAAGGCAAACCAAAATCCGTTCAGGTTGACTGAAAACACTACATAGCAAACTATGGCAGCCTGGGAGCTGATTGACAGGGTGAGGAGCTGGGAACAAACATTGTGCCAAAGCATCTTTGCTCCTTGCCCACATCTGGAGGCCGTGGTGTCCCTGGAAAGGTGTTGCCTGTCATCAGCATGTTGGCACTACTGCTTCACAAACCGCATGCCATCAGAACAAAAAGCACCCCTAAAACATTGCAGCTGCCAGTCACATGAAAGACCTCAATGTATTTTGTCCTGTACCAAAAATGTTCATGTAAACAATGTAAAAAGGGCACTATGAAAACCTCTATAGAGTGGATCTGGAAGCATATCACACAACAAGTACAATTCAGATTTTATCAGATGACAGGCACCTCGTTTAAAAAATGAGATTCTCTCTTACATGCTTTGATTCCTGTGTATAAAAGAGATTACCTGGAGTAGCAGAAACAAAGCATGAAAACTCTAGGTCTGGAATAGGATGTATTGCTGATGTACAGAAGGAAGAGAGAACCCTCTAGCTCCCATCCAATAGCCCCTGAAAAGCCATAGGACACCTGGGCTGGGAGGGGATGGCAGGGACAGACTTGCAGCACATGGCACCATAGAAAAGGTCAGCCACACTGTGCCCATGCAGAGCTGGGAGCAGCCTTCAGAAATCAAAACATGCCCCTCTGATTAAATTATGCCTTCGGCAATATCGCAGTTGAGATCAGGAGGTGCAAAGATAGATTAGCGTCTTCGGAGGCTTCAGATGCTGAACTGCTTCTCTAAGAGGTGCTGTACCAAACCTCTTCAGTATTTGCTGCTCACAAAAAAAAAAGCTGCACATTGCTGCCGCCTTTGGTGACACTTCTGCACTTACCTCAAAAGAGCAACAAATTCAAAGGAGAAAAACAGCAGCACAAATCTAAACAAAAAGAAACATATTTTGTCAGAGTCCAGTTGATAAAACATGCAAAGTACAAGGACAAATAATGAGAAAATTAGGGATCATTCAATCCCACAGAAGCAGTCTCATTGGCCTGATCACCTTAGACCAAAATTAAAAAATTACATATAAAGTTTATCTTTTACTCTAGAAGAATTTCCTTCATGACTCTGAAGATAATACTTTTTTAAAAGTCCTGAAAAAATAAATTGATGCTTTAAAAAATATATCTGGCTTTCCTCCTTTTTGTGAGGATATGCTTCACTTCCAAATATAGTAAAGTCCTCAATACTGGCTTATATAACACAGTGGAAACCCAGCCACAATATTTTGTATTGTGATTCTGTGTGCTAAAGAAACTACACCTGAAGTTAGAACCCCTGTGCATATCACAGTCAATGAGTCTTAGGATTTCCCTTACATGAAATAAACCTTGTAAAATTGTGGTCATTGAATTAGGTTTCAGAAGCATTTCTAAACTTTAAGGTCCACGACAGGAAAATAAAGCAATACTCAGTTATATCTACAGAGCCCATTTATTTCCATAAGTTAACACTGCCTCCATTTAAACTTTCAAGTAATGTGGCACAACAGGAGTGAATACTTGGAATTAAGCAGTTGGTGCTGAAAACCTGGCATCCACACTACCAGTGTTCAGGTGTGTTCGTTTTGGACTAGCTCTGGTGGGATCCTGTGCACTCAGCATCCATCAGCAGAGGAGTGTGTTAGTTGCAGTCCTGGAGGGCATCATGTAGTTTATTTTTATCAGAGAGAAGTGCAGTTTGTATACTCCGAAGATGCTCCATGATGACACAGGCTAAACTCTGGAGAACTAGGATGGCAGGAGATGGCATCAAAAGCAGAATTTTGACCCAAACGTAAATACTAATGAAACACATGCACTGTCAATATAAAAGTCTCTCTCAAAAAGTTTGCCTAAAAAAGTTTCAAATAACATTTTAAGTTACTGTAAACAGAAAACATTTTAAGAAAAAAGTGTTTGCAAGATGTTTTCTGTGTCTTAAATTACCACACTCCTACAGAATTAATTACTCACATTTCTCTACTTTTATGAAATTCCACCATAGAAATACAAGAAAGAAAAACATGTATAAATTTAAGGCATTTTCCTGTACACCCTTAAAACAGTTGATATTCTGGATATATACAACATATATACAATACACAGTCCTCCTCTACTGTAGTGGTATGGCTACTAGTTGTATCTTTCTCCCAGTTTAGGAAGTTTAATGTTGCTTAAGTCCATAAAAGTTTCCTTGAAACATATGACTTGCTGACAGCATGCAGCTCAAAAAGTAGTGCATTAAATATTTAAGCATTATATTCTTGATAGAGTGATAACAAACCTTAATCTTAAAGTTGAGTAGTCTGACTAACAATATAAAACTGAATTTCTAAGCATTAAAAATCTTTTCATCTACAACTGTTTTTTAAAAAGGGTAAAATGAGCTCACATTTGAGCCAAATTTCAGCTTGAACATCATATCGAAGATGAATTTCATTTGAGTTTATCAGTTTTCATGGCCTTTCTCTGTTTCTGCTGAGATAAAACTGGGAAGAAGACATTGGCAGAGCACCTTTTCCTTGGTGTTTCAGAGCCCAGTTAATCGGAGTGTGCTTGAATCTCAAGCCCACAGATTAGGCAAATATCCTACTCAAATCAACAGATCTGTTGTAGCTTGCCTTATACCTTATTTATAAAAAGATATTTCATTTATTGCCTTGTCTATACAGTATTCTTAGTAGTAACTATTATTTATTTTTGCCCACTGACAATGATATAAAACTTTAGAATCAGTTTTGCCTGACAGATAACCGCAGGTCCACAAGCTTACAGATAGAAAATCCTCATACAGCAACGGAGGCTGCATCTAAATGTTTTCACTCATCTGGAGGTGATTACTCAATTGCTGTATTTCTAATACATATGTACACAGAGAAACATTGGCTAAACCAGTAACCAATTCCAGACTGGTAGAAACTTTAACATGTATAAAATTATTCCCCAGGCTAAAATCTTCCTGCCTCACCGTCAGGAATGCTAATTCTCAAAAGATGTTCCTATCAGCTATCGTATAACAACTCTGGAATGAAGAAACCTTGCCACCACAAAGGTATGGAAACATTTGTGGTTCTGCATCAGCATGCCGGTGCTTTCAGTGAGTCAGAAGTCCCCAAATCAGGCTACCAAGTGGAGTGACAGGAAGAACACAAGTAAGTGAAACTCAGCAGCTTTATCTCACCCTTTCTATGAGGAGAGTCAGGTTCTTCAGGAACAGCAAGCAGGACACATTCTTCACAGTACATGTGACTACTACTTACACATTACTTAAACCTATTTTCAGTGACAATGCATCCAAAATCCTAGTCTGAAGAACCTAAGGTTTGTTAAAATATGACACTGTAACAAAAGAAATAGTGAAGACATTAGCTCCCTCGTAGCACAAGTTCTTGCTTTCTATGCATAACCAATTGTATTAAAACAAAAATTTGCGACATCATAAAATACAGTTCTGGTAATTGACTCGCTCGGTATCCATCTCAGCTGTGACGTGTTCCTCCAATTTGCAGAACCAGGGTAAGGTAAGGGGAGAAATCCCCCTGCCCTCTTCCTCAGGTAGAAATGAAACACCAAGCCAAAAGCTGTACATGAAGATCATGATTTCTGGTCTTCCTCTGATGGGACAACTTCCAAGAGAATTTGCAATGTCACAGTTAGTTTGTCTGCAAAGATAAAAGCATATACATGGGAAATTGTGGTGGGAATGGAGAGGGCAGAAGCAGCCAAGAAAATTATCTTAGCTGCTCTATAACCTACTTGCACATGTGGTTCACAGTAGTTATATGGTGCATATATAATTTAAAAGTCTGATTTGATTTTTTCTTCTCTTTAACTATGGGGTTTTTTTTGCCTCTGGTCCAAGCCTACACATGTACTATAATAATGGAAGACTATAGATGTATAAACTTGCTCAAAAAAGGTCTTCATGTATTCAAAAGCTTTCTTAAATCCTAACTAGTCTGCACAACTGCTTAGCTTTAACAAAGTCGCAGTGTTGAACTAAAAGTCTGGAAGAGTTCAAACAAGTTAA
Organism: Loriculus beryllinus; assembly: GCA_039877255.1. Lineage (NCBI taxonomy): Eukaryota > Metazoa > Chordata > Aves > Psittaciformes > Psittacidae > Loriculus > Loriculus beryllinus. Next base: position 56,090 of record JBCJKH010012493.1, read on the forward strand.
TTCAGGTGTGCCAAAATCTGCCAAAGAACAAAGAAAAATAATACAGAGAACTGATTACAAAGCTTCCCAGGCCTAAAAATGTCACACATCCAAAGCCACTTCACACTGTCTTTTTGTCACTCTGGACATTTATTTCCTTCTGGTGGTTTTGGTGGAATATTTTTAGGGCACTGATTCATAAATGGCACAGTTAATTTACCTACAGAATAGTAAACCAGCATTGTCTTACCACTCCTTTCACTTACCACTTTTATTTTAGGAACTCATTTTATACAAGCAGGACTTGTTGTAAGACAAAGTTCTGATATTCCTTGCCTAGCTCATCATCAGTGCAAAGCAAGAAGGATAATACAGTGCAACTCACAGAAGATATGAACTGAAACTCGTTTCCTGCTCTCCTGTCTAAAGCATACTCTACCACCTTTTGCTCTTCTCTCTGAAGGTCACCAGTTCAGTGCAAAGCCAGGTTGCTCTTAAAACTATAAACTGATGGGGTCAGGGAGGCTGACAGTCAACAGGGACTGCATTTTCCTCCCATCTCCCTCCCCTACCTACAGCAAGGACTTTGGAGCTGGGCTGAGCATGGCCGGGGTGAAGGGCAGGAGGGAAGCCAGCTGCAGAAATCCAGCAGGGCTTCACCCCAGCCATCCCACCCCTGCCAGGTTTGAGCCTGAGCAAGGGAAGAAGAAAACCAGACTTTCTGTCAAGATGAGTTGTGCTGTAACAGCTCTTGGAAAAGGGCACAGCAGCAAAGGGGAAGCCTGGGCATCTCAGGAGTCGTCTGGGATTTTAATATCTTGTTTGACAAAATGGACAGAGCCACCTGCAGCAAGACCTTGCCCTTGCTGTAGCGGGAGGTGGCTGCCACTCTTCCACCGATGCACTGAAGCTTTGCTCTGTGCTGGGATGAAGCCATAGAGGAGCACTCAGACAAGTTGGGGGCTTCAGTGCTTCCTTGGTATTTCAGTTGGTTGCAGCATATCCAGAATAAGACAGTATAAGGAGTATTTCACCTCCAAAAATGTTCTGATCTGTATCCAGTCAGTATATCTATATAGTGTGCTTTGAGCAGTACTTAGGTTTACAGGACTAGTTTCACATTTGTAACAGGACAACCTAACATACCATGATAGTAACTACAACTTCCCATCTCCCCCACCTGTAAACCTTAATTTTCCCTTTCAAGAAGAGAATTCACAGTAAATGGGTCCCAGGAGACAGCCTCTAGAAAAAAATAGACCTGGCATTTGCATAAGCAGTCTGCAAACCTTGGGTGGGAAAAGAAAGCAGTAATTTCCTGCATCTGTATAAGGCTAGACCTGAAATCTGCAACAGCAAAACCCTGAGATGATTTCCTGCAGAACTCAACATAATAAACTTGACAAAGATAAGCAAACCAAGCTTGTAACACTATGTCCTGAGTGAGCAAGTGTCATCTCTTGGTGTTTGTAAATAACCCTGAAAGAGACATTTTGTTGCATAAACAGATCTCTTTTCCAGTATGGGCTAAAGCTATGAAGAAAGCAGGATTCAACTTTTAAGCTCCTTGCAATTCAATCCACTGTAAAGAAATAGATGTTTTAAATACGAGTCTAAGGTTGGGTTTTCAAAGGAGAAAGTCCAAATAGAAGCATTCTCATGCTGATGCTGCATCCTTTTACACACTGGTCTGCTCTGTAGGATTTGCTAGGCTTGACTTTCTTTTCATTTTTGAATTAGTTCTATAAAAAGCGAGAAAGTGGAGGTCAAATGAAGCCTGTACTAGCTGGAAATTATTTGTCCCAGCACATCTGGTGCTACAGCAAAATTTTTTTTGGGAGAGAACAAAATGTTATTCTCAGTGCAAAATACCACCCAAGCCCTATTAAGCCCACGAACTGTGATGTTACATTTTGTTCAATACAGTAATTTGGTAAGGCGAATGGGCAACATAAATGCCATTAAGGGCAGTCAAAATGAAAGATGTTCAGCCTCGGAGAGGATTTTGTGGGTAATCCATTTGAGGGCTACTGTAACCAGCCTGAAACCCCTTTCACAAAGAACTCATCTTCAGGCTTGGTCTTTTATCCCACTACTCATTCTGGCTGTTCAACATCCCTTTCCTCTGATCCTAGCAAAATCTCTTCAGAATATCTAGTCTAATCTTATGTGGGGCTGGTCTGTACCCATATGTCATTGCAACAGTGTTGTCCTTTACTTAAATAACACGTGTTCCACATGAGGTTTAAGAGCAGCAGCTACTTCTTGTACCCGTGTCTCGGAGATCGG
>JBCJKH010012494.1:0-21813 GCA_039877255.1 Loriculus beryllinus
TGGCACAGGCTCAGGTTTTGTTGGTGAAAAGGCAGGTGGGAAATAATGGTGGAATGTGACTTTGCTCCTCTTAGAGTTGTCTTTTATTGGAGAAGCTCTGGTCTTGGTGAATTTATTTAGCCTTGGCTGGGGAGGAGGGTTGTCCTCGGCTGCTTTTCTCCACTTCTCTGGGAGAGGAGAGGTTAATCGGAGTCATGGCAGGGGTCATGCTGAGCTCTGGTCTCACATGGCTGTATAGGAAAGAGGTGCTTGATACTGTTTTCAAAGAAAGCAGGAGCAGCCACAGGGAAGTTGCAGAAGCTCAAGGCTTATGCTTGTGTGCACACAACAAACATGCTGCTGGGAGACTTGGCAAGATCAGTTGTTTTAACAGTAAGCTGGAGATGGGTATTAGGAGTTCAAAAATCAGGTGACTGGCCTATATAATACTCATGTAAAAGGAAGTACGTACATTTCTGCTTCTTGTTGCCTTTCTGAGGTTGGTAGCATTGTGTCTGTATTCAAAACCCCAGCTTGCAGGAACTGGAAATAGGTTTCAGAAGTCTGTTAGGGTGGCAAAGGCAAAACTGTATGAGGGAGAAAGCTGGGGCAGTAGGGTTGCTGCAAAGAGTAATAAGACTTCTGCAGGAGAGGGCTCCCTGCATACCACTTTCACATGACCTGATGAATTGCACAGTTGTTGGGTAGGTTATAGATAACCCCTGTATAATGTATCATTCTCCCTGAAGGGTGACAAAGTTGGATTTTCAAGCTATAAGGGATGATGGAGCTTAAGCTCTGATTGAGGCTGTTGGTCCCTGCAGTCAGAGATCCTGAGTGTAGACTGCCATTGTGGACTGCAGGTCAGGTCTGCAGTCATTAGAAACATAGATTTGTTGCAGGTAGATAATGAAAGTTCTTAAATGAATACTTCAAGGTAAATAGCACTCTCTAGATGCAATTCTCTAAATTACAGAATGGACTCCAAGTACAATATAGTGGTGCATTTCAGGAGAATAGTCAGGCAGAAACAATGAATAATGCTGAAATTTAATGCAGATTGTACTCTTCTGTACAAGTGTGTGTTGCTGAATTATATACCTTGGAAGATTCATTTTGAGTTACAGAATTTTGCAGTTTGCAAGGGTAAAATACAATCTGATGTTATTTGATAGGTGTGGTTTATATTTCTGTTTATAGTTGATCAACTATAGCTGATCTGTTTCTATGCTTCCTTGTTACTGGGATTATGATATTTTACCAAAACTCTTGAATGTGCTGTTAAGCACTTTTTAAAAGCAATGACATTTTAACAGTCTTGAGATTACTGTCACGCTTTCTTTTTGCTTTTTGTCAAGAGGTGGTGAGTACCCATTTGTGCGGCAGAGAATGATGGCTGTGATCATACAGAGTCTTCACCTACTTAAATACAGATTTCTACTCTATTTTCATTTGTTTTCATTCTCTTACTTCAGTAGGTTGCAATCTTCTCCTGTTCAAAGTTGATGACAAATTTTCTGATATTACTGGAAAGAGAACAGGCCTGGTAAGTCTCATGAGTGTAATTGGCTCTTGCCTCAGGTAGACTGGGAGTTCCTCACAGAAACATGCAGTCCAGCTGAGTGACCTGATGTGCAGGGCATGGCTGTCCCATGCATTCAGCTTGATGACCAGCTCTACCTGGCTCATCTCATCATGGAGCGTGGGGAAGGCCTTAGAGCCACATGGGAAGTGGGAGGGTGCCTGGCAGGAGGATCTCGTAGGCTCCCAGGAGGATGGGAGTGATGCCCTTGCAGGAGGCTGCGCAGGATTGCAGCCTGTCTCCAGACATCAGCCTGGCCAGCTCCTGCTATATGCATCATGTCCTCCAATGTATGGTAAATGCCTGTCAGCTTGCACGAGCAGCATGGTACTCTACTACGTTAAGACTGTACTGTTGTAATGTGCTGCTTAGTATGGCTTAAAGGAGGGTTTGGATCAAGAAAGGCTTGGACATTCCCAGCCCGGTAGTACTGCTGCATCTTTCTAGTGCAGATGGCATTGAGGATTAGAACATCAGCTTCTCCTTCTAATGTTAATATACTTTGTGACTCCAGGCACATGCCTCTGTTTGCTGACTTGTGAAATAGCTACAGTAGTGATTGCATGCCTCCATACATGAGTACTTACCCAAGAAGCCAAATATTTTAAACTGGCTTCTCTTTGTTACCATAATGGAGAGCCTAGAAGGCTACTTTCCGGTAGGAATTTGTTGGTCAATCAAAACCTGTTGATATTTACCCATGGAGCTAATAGTGTAATAGAGCTAATGGGAAGGACAGCAGATGACTATTTCCAGAGAAGTTAAACATTTACTATTCTTTGGAACCATGGGACAAATGTTCAGCGGGAGGGAGGTAGACCGTATCGCAGTCTGCAAGACAGCCTGCTAGCTGTCCTCTCTTTGTGTGGTTTAGAACATGGTTTTTCCATTTCTCTGTCAATTTCTTCTTATCAGAGAACTGTTTAAAAACACAGGCATCTGCTGGACTTGGGATTTAAGCATTCTTTTGATAATAAAAGATAACTACACAAATATAGTGTATAGATTCCTTGTCAATCACTTGATCCATGAAGTGTTGCAACACTTTGCAATGTTATATCCAAGTGCCTATATAAATTATGAGTAATAAAAGTTTTATATCTTTCATGCTTTTCAGAAGGCATCAGAGAATCAGATACGGTGGGGGAGAGCTCCCACACATAATATCAGTTATTGCAATGCTGTGTGTTATGAACTTACGAAGCTTCAAGCTTGTATTCAATGAAAGTTAAGGTATATATTTAAATTCTGATGGGATACCATGCATCACTATACATCAAACACATACCAATAGCAAGAAAATATTTAAAGTTCTCCATTGTAGCAATCACATGAACATAAGACTTTTTCTGTGATGTTATAATGCAAGTCCAGTTGAAAAATACCACTGACCTTCTCATCACTAATTGTTTTATGGCCTGTATCTTTATTAGTGATTATTTGTTGACAGTTCTGTACTTCATTACACAAATCACTGGTTTGTGAATTGTACAGGGCTGTTGTACCTACAGTAGAGCATTCTTTGCAAAAGTGCATGCATGTGTGTTAGAGGAAGGGGGTTTGTAGCTGGTTACTGCACAAGTGCTCTGCTTTTTTTTTCCTGTTTATTTAAAAGGCTACAAAGGGAACCAATTAAAAAAAAAACCCAACCTATAAGTTTTAAAATGATACATTGCATGATACATCACATCTCTTTTTTGATCTACTTTCTTCACAGGATTAAGTTTGGCAACTATTTTTCAGAATGGTGGAAAACACACAGTAACAGATTGAGAGTTCTCTGTCAGTCACTCATGGTGTGTGAGACAGCGTGCTACTGTGAGACAGAGAATCTCTTGTGCAGCATGTAGTAAAGTACACTACAGTTCTAATTATATGTTGTGAACAACTTAAGAAAAGAAACATTCTCCGAGTCATAAAATAGAATCTTTGATTTTACTTGAATTTACAAAGGTCCCTTTTCTTGTGATAATGCAAAATGGTTTATAGCCGTATTAGTCTGAACTTATTTTGGGGCTTCTTTACTAACTGTGTTGATATCCACTGTAAATTTTGAAGTGGTTTGTCTCTGTCAGACTGGAACTAAAGCTAGCTAAAGGCCTTGTGTCATCAAAGAGCTTTCATTATTAATGTGATTCAGTTAATTACAAGTCAATTTACTATTTCAAGCATACAAGCTGCATTTTTTTTTTCTGTGAGTAAAAAAAACCCATGCATTGTTCACAAGTAATTCTGAAGTAGGAGCAAGACAGTAGCATCCTTTATGTACCCCACATCTTTGAAAAGCTGACAAAGGAAAAAGAACCCCTGATCTAACGCATGGCAGTGAAGTGATGAATGACACTGTTCAGTCAGTGACTTGAACAACTTGACAACACCAACCCTAACCTGTGATTTCTCTCCATCTAACAGTCCCTGAGTGTTACTCAGAATTTGAAAAAATACACATATGCTGGAAAAATACAAAGTGAGCACTTACTTCAACATGAAAGTACTTTTGGCCAGAAGGATTTATCTGTGCAAACACCTAAGAGATGGAGAGAATATCAGCGAAGTAGATCTGATTAGTCATACTCAGTGAGAGAAGGGGACTGCAGCTGTGAAGTATTCTGTCCTAAACTTAGAAGTGGACAGCTCAATTGTAGTTAACTGCTACTGACTAATCCATTCAGACAGTGCAAACTCTCACAGTCTTTGAAAGACAATGGTGAGTACCAGAACATGCTTAATTGCAAACACTTTGTAGATCTGCAGCTGTGATCAAAGCATATTTAAATGCCGACCCTCGCTCTCAGAGGTAAGCTTGCACAGGATCACTCCTGTGCTGCTGTTCTCCACCTGCACTTTGGGTGTGAAGGAAGTTTCTGGGCTAAGATGATTCCTAAGAAGTTTCCTTCTTGAGAGCTTCTGGAATGGTATTTTTATTTGGTTTTTTATTTATCTTCCCCCCAGAAAGGGTAAAACAGCACTTTTGTAGCAGTTAGGAGAACCTTTTCTAAACCCTACCTATGTCACAAAGCTCCGAGATGTCAGCTTTGACATAAGAGGCTGCCAGAACAGAACAGGTTTGGCTTCAGGAACTGAAGAGCTGATTACATAATTTTGTGTGTGATTGCCAACTGAATTGATTTAATGAAATCCAGTGACTACCCACTGTCCATTAAAATTGAAGGAAAAGTACAGTGAAAAGGCAGAATGTTACATCTGTGGCAATGCAGGAATACTGGTCCTCTGGTGGATTATAAAATATGGGCAAGAGGAGCAGATTGCTCTCAGATGCTATAGAGGCAGGCACACAGGCAGCAATTCCAGCTGTGCCAGTTTTGGAAGATCAGACAATGTAGGTTAAGGGTGGAATTACCTCTGTGCAAGGGTCCTAGTTCTCCTGGAAGCACAACTTTCTTACTCCTAATACAGCCTGTTGTGCAAGAGAGATATGCAGTGCTTTGTGTGGGGTCAGGCAGCACCTGGGTGAGCAGTTGTTTGGAGGTTTTTGTGGAGTACAGACCACATACTGAGATCTGCATATAGCCCACAATTCATACAACTCGACATTTTAGCTTAGAAGGAGAAGGTTCCCAGCCTCACTGATTGCAAAGGTAACTGGCAGACTGTGGCTTGTTGCAATGCTGCAGGAATCTGCAGAATGCTAAAAATTGTTACCATCCTGCACAGCTGTAGCATGCAGAAGACAAAGTAGAATCTCAGTAAACCCCAGCAACATTTTATTTTGAGGATCAGCCAGCAAAGTCGTAGCCCCTCTTTGTTTGTTTGAGCAGATGATCTGGTCCTGAAAATGGGCATTTCTTATGAAAACGCCTTTTCACACCAGCAAGTATCACTGTACAATGGCGCTGTATGCACAGTGAGTAAATCATATAGGGAAATGACTGAGCTTCACCTCTGTACGTCACTTGTTAAAATTGGTTCCTTCAGGCTTGAGAGCATGATCAGAAAGAAGAGCAGCAGCAAAGCTAGCTCTCTCCCTCTAGTGCCTACAGAGCCAGACTTTTCAGAGTATGACAGCTCAAAGGAAGACTAGATGAGATAAAAAAAGGCCATCTTTCCGCTGTGTATTTAGGACAAGCAAAAGCACATTCACAGCTAATTTTAAGCAGCCTTCAGAATGCAGTGTAACACCTTATTAACTCACTTGTACTTAATCCTTGCATTCTGGTATTTTTAGAAGCCAGCATGCAATTCAGCAGTACTTTTCAACCCATGTCTCCTTTGTAATGGTTGACACTGCTCTCTTTTTAATTTAGAATTAGTTTTCCGACAATAAGGCTTGCTCACACACAAAAATTACACTGATACAACTAAATTAATTTATAAATGGAATTAGTTAAACATGCATGCCCTTCCTTCTCCTCCCCCTAATGTGGCCTTCTAAATTTGGCTAAAGAGTGTCCTTTGTTGCAGTCTCTGGAACTGGTAAAGCCCTGCCTTCACCACTTGCCTGTCTGATCCTTCTCAACTGGAGGAGAGTTTGGTCTGGTTGAACCTCTTGCAATTGGAAACTAGAGGGTAAAGTCACCTTCACAGATTTAGGGCACTTTGCTAGAGGGCTACCAGTTTTGTAGTGCAAAGTACCCCTGCAAGTATGGGATCACAGCTATTTGAATGTATAGGGTTTGAGGCTTTTGAAAATAATGCCTCTTCCTTCAGTGGCTATTATTTCTTGATCACGTGGGAACTCAGAATACAGCTGTATCAAGGTTAAACAGTCTTATTTTGTCTGTGCCTGGTTTTATCTTGGTCCAATATTTCCCAGCCAGGAGGCTTCAGTTAGCTTTGGGCTGCCTCTAATGAACTGCAAATGAAAACAAAGTCCTCTAACCATGGTATTTCTCTGTTCTGTGTTATCTAATCAGGGCTGCTCAGAACAGGCCTTTGGAAACCCGTTCGCTGCACAAGCATACAAACTGGACTTATCAGGTAGTTTGTGTTAAGGCTGCTCTGAAGCAGAGAGAGACTTACAGAGGTCTTTTTGATGATTTTTTTTTAATAAATGTATAATATGCTTACTTAGAGACTTACACAAAACAACCTTTTTCTCTCTTCATCGTCTTGTAGAACACTAGTCAGAGGTACAGTACATAAAACACCAGTATAGCAAGAGGTAAGAATTTAGCACAAGTAATGCCCACTGAACATTTTCTGGAAAACAAGGAAAGCAAACCAAAACCAATTCCTCTTCCTTCAGTTTGCTGGAATGTAAACGAAAAGAAAATCTTTCTAAGAATGGGTTTGTGTAAATGGGAAACCTGATGGGTAATCAGCCAACATATGTACTTAAAACACGACCATTCTGCACCTTTCTTTGAATAGTTCTTTTCATTCTGTACTGAATGTCCTTTTGCAGTTTAGCTTAATCTGTTTCTAAAAGGTGAAGAGACCACATGATCCTGTAGTGCAGAATATCTGCTGCAGGATAGCTGGTCAGACCCATTTGTCTATGCAATTAAATTTTAGCTTAATTGCAGTTAACTGAGTCAGAAAAGAGCAATAAATCTCTTATCCATAAAAGGTCTAAAATATGGCAAGGAAACAAGGAAAACTTCCCGAGACAGTGCTGAGTTCTCTCATCTGGAGCTCTCCCTTCATTTTTACCCCAAAGTTTGTTGAAGAGAATCACAACTTATGTTTGTATTATATCACTGCTTTATTTGTAACATTACATGATGCAAGGAAATTGTTTCTAGGACTCTACTGAGCTGGTAACTTGTATATGCACCTTTTGGAGAGGGAGGCAAAAGGACAAGTGAATGACATGGCAAGTGTTTATTGATTTTAAGTATTGCACATGGGTGCCTGTAAAATACTTAGAGCTGATAAACACTTGCTTGGAACAACTACATGAGGGAACTTAGACTTTTCATATACTCTGAACTGTGTTTAATCTTGATGCCCAAAGGAGCTGGTGTGACTAGAGCTCCTGTGCATGTGCACAGACACAGGTAGCGGAGGTATGTGGCTGTGTGCACGGTACTTAGCAGCATGAAAGCTGGACCTCACCAGGGCCATTATTTGTTCCTAAATATTCAGGAAGTAGTAAAGAATTATTTAATTAATTAAATTAATTAATTCAGAAAAAGAAAAGAAATGCAGAAGTAGTAAAGAACACTGAAGATGGGGGCAGTCATTCTTCCTTCCTTTTCACCCTCAAAGTACAAAAGCCTGCCTTTTATCCCAGAGAAATTTCATTCAATAGTCTGTTTAGTCCTCCCTTTCACAGCATCATTTCATTTTCAAACACAAAACTCTTGAACTACCTTGAAGTTACTGATTATATTGAAGTTAACTCCCCTAAGCAGAGGCAACCTGCAAATGGTATTTATTCCATCTGATTCCAGTGTCTCAGTATGCAAAAAGGCCTTCCCTAATTTTTTAAGGAGTCATCAAAGCCTTTTCTGTCAATGACTGATAATCTACAACCTACAAATAACTGTTCTTAAAATGGATCCATCTCTGAGCACATGTGGTTTGCCTTAACGTGTGATGCTGCAACAGGAAACAGACTTGCTACAGAAAACTATTTACAGTAGTCCTGCACCATGGGTAGAAACGTGATAAATTTTGACTCAGAAAAAAAAAAGAAAAGTTAGTCATAGGAAAATGGGAGGAAGTTAGAGAAATGAAGCAAGTGTAGGAAGCCAGAGGCAGCCAGACTGCTTTCAAATCGAGGCAGGAGACATGTGATCCATTACTTGTCATGAGTGGTGGGAATGTGAGCTTACTAAGATGCTGATTAGGCCACTGGAGGTCTCTGGCTTAAGGAGTCTTACAAGAAGGTGCTTTTTATCAAACCTTTTGCTAGGGCAGGCACCTGCGGCTTTAATATCTGTAGTTCAGCCTATATATTTCTGCATGCATTCTGAATGTAAAAGGCTGTAATGAAGATACAAAATTAATGTATTTCTGCTTGCACATGAAGAGAGGCTGAGAGCCTTGCTGAAATAAAGTGTCTTCCATAAACTTTGTAATCAGAATAAAGATTACATTCTCAGGGATTCAAAGGTTTCCACTTACTTAGTATGTAATCTTGCACCCTTTGGAGTGTGCACTCTGAATGTGCTTCCATCACATACTGAGCACGAAAGGCTGGGGCAGAGCACGTAATTTCCTACTGCCATGGAAGAAGCAGAAATGACAAAAGCCTTTCCAGTACATTGTTAGGAGAATGCTGAGATGCTGCATGTACATTCAAAAATTCCTCTTCTAAACAGAGAGAGAACCTGCAGTTTCCATAATTGCTGGTTTGGTGCTTGTGTCCACAGATCAAAAGAAAAGGAGCTCTCATTTTAGGTAAGGAAGGATGGCAGTATCTGTAGGGACAAACTACTAATCCAAACTGAAGGGCACAGGCAGAAGTCCTCTTTGTTTTGGAAGAACAGTGGGAATTGGTTGTGTTCATTACCCAAAAAGATTTGCTTTAGTCTCCTTTTTTCCTTTGTGTAATCTGTACTTTACAGATCTATGGAGTGTAAGATTAGCTCCTTTAACCTCCTATATATTACATCCATTTGTTTTCACTGAACCAACCCTTTTACTGAGCATAACATGTTCAATGAAGTATATCTTGTCTTTGACAAAGCATATCTTCAAGAAGGTCTCCGGTCTCAGTCAGAATATATCAAAAGATGGAGCAGCCATGGTTTCATTTCAGAGAGGAATCACTTTCACACATTGACAACTGTGTTGCTCTTAGCTCCACTTATGAGATTTATAGAGATGCTGTACTTGAAAGAGGGCTCTCATGCTATGAATTGTGGTAGAACATAACCAGCTGAGCGTAGAATGGAAAGAAAATGAAATACAAATTCATTATTGCATAGCTACAACAGTGAGGATAAATTCTGTTTCCAGGCATCTATATTCCCAACTAGGGATACCATTAGTGGAGACAAACTGAGCTCCTTTGATCACTTTTTGCTGTGAAAAGGGTCAATCCTCCTTGCTCTTCACACTCCCTCCTACATGATCCTGACTCACCCTCGAGCTGACTTTCATATTCACTGAGCTGATTCAGCTCATTAACCCATTAGAAAACTGTCCTTTTTTTACTTCTCTGGATTTATCTTCTGCCAGTCCAGTGAACTGAGTCAGTTCAGTGAGGAGTCAGGTGGGTGTCAATGCCTCTGTAAGAAAGCATGAGTGGGCAACACAGAGGTGGAATTAGGGGAAGGAAGAGGAAAAAGACAGGGCAAAACATGAAGGTGAAGGACCATGATTGCTTCTTTCAACGACAGATAGCCTTAAGATCAGCTGTTCTCAACTTGTCTGATTACATCTTTAGGAAGATAGTTTCCTTAAACTTCCTGTGGAGTCAAGGTAGAAAAGGGAGTTTCTGTAGAGGGTGGCGGAAAAGGAAACAAAAAGCTAAATTAGACATATAAATTAGGCAATATGTCTTTATATTCTTTACTGTAAAGACAGCTGTGGATTAAAGTTTTAAAATATGGTTAATGCCTAAATGCATAGAAAACCAAAATAATGGTTTCTAGATGCAGAATTAGTCTTTGGAGGGCTCTAAAAGGCCTCAAGTACCATTTGAAAGGCCATGTAAGTCCAGAGACCAGAACGTGAGCATCAGGTGAATTGGCTGTGTGAAGTCAGTGTTGAGCAAAGGCTGGTGAAGCTGATGTCACTTGGAATTTGATCAGGCTCTGCCTGAGGAGGAAATAAGGCATAATCCTCTGTCTTAACTCTTGTTTTCAGTAGAGATTCCCTTGCTATTCCCTGTGTGCCACTAGCTCTCTTCCTAACTTTGTTTCTCTCTTGCTCTTTTCACTTCTGCCATTGTTTGTAAAACTACTACTGAAAATAACCTACATAAATAAATAAATGGAATGAATAAATCATGAGGGAGAGAATGAATGTGTGACTGTGTGTAGGTGGATGACACAGAGAACCAGGGTGCTGGGAGCAGCAGGAATTATCAGTTCATTTGCTATCAGCAGCAGAGCCCCAGGGAAGGTGAGGACGTTAACTACCTGATTGTGGAAGGTGCTGAGTGTCTTCATGTTCTGTCCTTTTGGATGATTGAAAGCATTTCCGTATCTTGCCAGTAGGGGCCTCAAGGAAGGAAGAAGAGGGCAACAACCGAAACCTGTGATTTTCAGCCTTTTTTCTTTTTAGTTTGCAGGTCCCTGAGGATTTCTCCCCTGTAACGATTTTTTTCATAATTATCTTTCATGGAGCCTTTTAAAATAATGGACCGTCAAGAGCAGCTGAGTTGCTGGCTTTCAGATACTGCAACACAGGAGAAACTTCCCTCTTGCAAAAGCAAGGATGAAGACGCAATTTCAGAGTTGATATGGGTTGTACCCTCTTAGGTACAGCCTTCTCTCCAAGAAGGACCCTAGCCATGAAGTTGATCAAATAGCTGAGCCACTGGCCCCTTGACATATCACCAAACCCTGAGACACATTCTATATGAGAGTATGAGGTGAACTCCACAGTACAAGAGGGATGCAATGTTCCCTTGAAATGTACCACACCTTGCCACAGAGATGAAATGTGCCCATTGTGCTGTGTTACAGAGCTATGAGTGCTGACAGCTTTGCCCTTCAAGATGGGGTATATACAGCTGGAATTCAACTGGATGCAGAAAGGCATTTGCATAATAAATGGATAGGGATAAAATGGTTTAATTATCAATGGAATTATCAGTGGTGTTTTAAGTAAGTACTTAGTAATCCTGACAGTGTGGCAGTCCTCTCTTTTTTTCTGGAAGAGTTCAAACATTTTTATGGTATTTCCAAACTATAAGATTGTATTATTGTACCTGGTAGATTGAGCAACTTTCTAAAGAATGCTTGGAGATGCATGTCCATATTTGTGTGGTTTGTATGCGTTCAAGTATGTTGCTCTGTAGTACTCTTCGTAGGAGTCGAGGTATCCATCACAAATGGTAAACAGTAGGACTCCAGTTGAAGAAATTGTCTTGAATTTCCCTTCAAAACAAGTGTAGCTTGTTCCTGATCACTTCTAAAAGATCCAGATGTTGCCCTGACGTGAACTTACTCTTTACAGTTGTCCATTGGAGCTGTTGTGGGAGATCCAAGTGACATGCTATGCAGCCAGCTCTCGGGTAGATTATCCACTTCCCTGGAGAGCACTGAAAAGGAAAAGAGGATTTTTCAACTTTTTGCAGTATCCAGGGTAGCAGCAGAGTAGAGAATAGGATAGAAAGGATGAGGTATTGTGTTGGTTGCAGGCTATGCCTTTGAGAAGATGTGATATTCTGAATTGATTTTCACTTTAGACTTTGCAATTGTATGCAGGAATAGGGAATTACAATAATAAAGCTTGGAATTCATAAATACACTTATAGCTCTGGTCAAGTGCAAATCCCTCAGATGCTAAGAAAGGAACACATCTGTCTATCAGTCACAGGCAGAACAGTCTCTACAGATTGCTCTACAGTGATTGCTCTTAATCAACCTTTTATTCAGCTGTGAGCTACTGTTAACATGTAAAGTAAGCCTGGTCATCATCTGACTGTTACTGACAGCCAGTCCAGTGACTGAGTCTAGAGCAGATTGCAGATGTGTGTGCAGTCCAAGGTTACCTAAGTTAATGCAAGAAGAAGGAGGAGACAAACAAAAGGAAGATTTGGGCAGTTGCACCAGAAACCTCATTATTGTCAGTCTGGGAGTCTCCAGAGTGACTTGTAAGTGTCTCTGCCAGGTCAGGGGACATTGCCCTCCATTCTTGCAGAAAGCACTGCTTTGCATAGCACCTGATGTTCAACATCACTGTCATACTGCATGAGCTTGCTTTATACTAGGGCTGTGCAGCAGCATGGCCAGCACTATGAGTGGGTTTGACCATGGGCCAAAGCCGGTACTGATGCAGGAGCTATGCTTCTTGCCACCCTGGATGTGCCATCACCTTTCTGTATCTTTCCTTGCGTTGAACCTCTTCTGTCCATCCTCACAGCATAAAGTCTTGAAGCAATGGTAGAGGAAGAAAGTATTGGCCATAGGCTGACATAAGCAGCAGTAAAAATGCTGGCCTGTTAAAGATTATGCGTGTTATCTTCAGTTTGATCTCTTTTTTGGGTGGCTGAAAACACTAGAAATAATAAAAGTCATGTAGACACAGAACTCTTTACTTTCCTGCTATGTTTATTTCCTTCCAGGCATTTCTTTCCCCTCTTGTGAATTGACAGACTTATCAACACCAGCTAAGATTCATTTAATATGCCTAACATAAGCCAAATAGTATCCTGTCCTGTTGCTCTATAGTCTTTTTAAGAAATAATTGGTTTTAGCTGCTATTATTGGCCTAAATATTCAGCAAATGCAATAGGTTGGTAGTCAGGCATTGCTGCAATCTATACCAAATTTTAACTCTATAAGGCAATTTCCCAGCTGCCTGGTTGGATTTTTGTTTCATTTTCCCTCCTGGCTATCATGAGACAATATCTTCAGGAAGCGGGAACACAGCAGCACCTGGGGCTGGATGCTGCCCTTCCAGTGCCTGTGCCTCTGTCAGGCACGTGGAGGGAGTTCCACACACAGCAGGCCTGCAGAAGCAATCCCAGGTGCCAAATGTGGTTATCAGTATCACACAGTAAGGCTTTGAATTTTCATTTTTCATTCATTAAAAGGCAGACAGAAAGAAAGAAGCTCCATTCTCACTGTCCTAAATGCTGCCACACTTGCTCATATGTGCACATACACTGCTGCGTTTATAGTTAATATCAGGAGATGTAACAGCATAGGAAGCACAGAACCATACCAAATTTCCATAGATTATGGAGTATATTTTTTAAGATCTTGTTGCAAAAGGATCATTGCTTATTTATTAATTTTTTTTTAGGTTTTAGTATGTTGCAAAAATATTTCTTCTTTGTCCATTTTAAAATCTCCTCCGGCATTAAGCAAATCATTTCCCTTATCAATCCCCAAGGGTATAGTCCTGGTTTGCTGCAGATTCTCTGCTAGGTGTCCTGACTTTCTTCCAAAATAACAAACTTTTATTCTGGATGTGCTTATTTACCCATGGTAGTACTCTTCAAGGCTACCACAACGTCGCTGTAGGAAAGGCTCAGTGGCTAGCTGTCAGACGGGAGCATGCACAGGCGCTTTAGAGTCATCCCTTTAATCTGAGGTTACAGGCCACTTTCAAGTGCTGGTGGACAGAGTGCAGGCAAGACTGTCAAAGGTGCCAGCTGAATGCAGAGCAGTCCCATGGATATCACCTCTTGGTGATAATAGCAGAGAAAAAAAATGTCTTTATGCACTGTAAAGATCATGGCAATGCCTGCCCAACTCACCTACAGTCCTGAAATTGAATGAAGAAGACAAAAGACTTGCCTTTGTTTCTCATTCTTGCTGTTTGTGAGACTGTCTCAAACACACTCCAGCACTCTATGTTCCGTTCCTGATAGAAATGCAAAAGCCTGCGAAAGGTAACTTTGTCCAGCTTCCAAGCTAATGCAGGACCATATCTGGGACATCCTAGGTTTTATGCCCTTGATATTGGCACATCAAAGTATGTGACATCAGAGGATATCCTGCCTGCAGCTTCCCAAAGGCTTTGTGGAAGAATACAGAGTGTGTACTGAAACACATTGATGATACTGTCACTCTTAGGAAAGTGATGGTGTTCCTATATCTACAGCATGTTCACCTTGGTGCATGTGTTCTGCCTTAAAAAACGCTTCTTAGAGAGATTCTGTCGGTGTATAACTGATATTGGCACATCAGGGACACAATTAACGTTCTACTTCTGTGGAAGAGAAATGTTAAAAAAAACCCTTTGAGTCATTCCTAGTATTTATTTATCACTCATCAAAGGCACGCTTCATAAATTGTAATACTTGCCTAAGTAAGTGTAGTATAGTTTTTAGATTGTTTTAAAGGTTTTTTTCTCCATTAGCATCTCCTAATTTGCAAACAAACTTTGTTTCATTCTGGGGGACTATGCCCAAATTCAGTGGGCATCACCTGGGATGATGGAGCCATTATGAGTACATAAACATATACATACTTTATGCATGAAAGCAGCAGTCTCAGCTCTCAGGGACAGCCCTTCCTCTGGCACTAGACAAATGGCTAGGGAAGATCCTCGCAGCCGGTAAGTCTCTTTGGAGCACTCCTTGAACATTCAGACTTACAGAGCAGCATTCACCTTTGGCAAAAGCTGTCTCTGATCTTTAGGAGAGCATGTGAAAATGCATACAGGGAAAAGCAATGAGCAGTGGTAGTCCTTGTAGTTTGCAGGTACTTGTCCCTATAAAAAGAATATCTCCATAGTATGGGAAATCTGTCCCAGGAATATAAGAACAGGCAAATCCTTGAACTATAGACTGATAGAGACAGGGAAATGTTAGGAATATGCTTGCCCTTTCTTCCTGTTTTTTTCTAGGTATCCAGGTTTGGACTTTATCAGAGAAATGGATGCTGGGCTAGATAGACTGTTATGTCTGAGTGGGACATTTGTTGTTATTAGAAGTGGTTAATGCCTGAAAAAAACAGGTGATGAGGAAACCTTATTTTTGTGCATTTTTTCATCTCCATTGGCTTCAGCTGAGATAATAGGCCTCAGATCAGAATCAAGCCAATGGCTGAGAAGACTTTTATCAGCACAAGCAATTATTTTCTGTTCCTTTTTCAAGTTGTTTGACTCCACTGAATAGACTCCATAATCTATTTCACTGTTAAGAAGCATGTGGAAATCACATACTGTGGATTTCATTCTCTATCATGGTCAAAGGACGGTAGATGGAAATGAAAGTTGATTAAGCAACCAATTAGGAGAAGGTTCTTGTCATATAACAAACGGAAGTGACTCATGCAATGTCCCCTTCCCCCTCCACTCACTACATAAATCATCTCACCTATGTCCGAAGAAAAGGCAATTCAGTTTCTCCATTCTTGGATGAGTTTTCAGTTTAAAAGTACTGCAGGATCAGGGCATTATTTAGTGTGGAGGGTTGTTCAAGCTCTTATTCAGCTTTAGCATGTGATTACAGTACAATTCTATTAGAAGTCTGTCTCAAATACATTTAGTGTGATAGACATACATCTTGACTAGCTCTCACTGCCAACACAGATTTTCCTCTTCCAAACTCTTGGTGATTTCTCTTGCTCTGCCTTGCTACTTTAAATTGTTTGTTTTAGAAATGAAGATTGAGGAGGTAGAGAAAACAACATTTTTGCCAGAGGAAGAGGTTCAGAGAAGAGGACCAAGGAACTGGAATGAACAAAGTATTACTGCTCATGATAATCGGCTGCAAACCCATCCCAATTATGCTAAGAAGGGCATTCACTTTTTTTGCCTCTCCTTCACATCTGAGTTGTACTGACCTCTTCCCTGTATCATTCAGAAGTTAAAGGGAGAGTAAGTGCTGCTCTGGAAAATTTCAACTTGTCAGAAGTTAGGTGGTGTTGGTATTAGGAAGACGTCTTTCATCCCATTGCCTGACTTTTCCATGACTCTCCTCCTGCTCCCAGCCCTATCTGTTTCCATATTACATGCTTGTTACCAGGGACTGGAAGAGTATGGGAAGAAATTCACCCTAGTATGGATTTCTTTCAAGACATGTTTCTCTCATTCCCATTTTGTCTTGATCTTCTGTTAAAAATTATACAATAAAATCAGGCAGCTTGACATTTTTATTGTGTTTTCCACACAACAGGTTGGGTTAACCTATGTGGGTTAACCTACTGCTAATTTATGTGCAGAATATCAACTCCCTTCTCCTAGCCTGGCTTTGAGTTTGAATTAGCTACCTCAGTGTAAAAGCAAACCTCATTTCAAAGTGGAGACGCTTTTTCCCCATCTGAAGTGGTCTGTCTTCCTGCACAGATGTAGTGTATAACATACATATCTTTCTGATGTTTCATTTTCCCCTTTTCAGTTGTACACTCAAAAAAGCAGGGGGTGAATGGAAAAGAGATGTCCTGGGAAATCTGGTCATTGCTGTTATCATACCTGCCAAAAAATATGGAGGCAGTAAGCCTTTTAAAATAAGGATCATGCTTGATATTTTAAAACAAAATCCACCTCTTGCTGTCTGCATCATCATGACTGGATGCACACATCCTGGAAAAAATCAATTGAAGGGTTTCTGTGTTATGAAACATAGGCACCTCCTTTTTCACTATCGCACTTAGCTTAAGGCTATGCTTCTCTGTGACTGGCTAACCTGGATCTGTTTAAACTCCTTTACAACTCAGAATTCAACAGCATTAGCAGGTTTGATTGTGCTAAATTTTCATTGTAAATGCTTGTGCTGAGTCTGACTTCAAATATAACTAATGCAACCAGAATGTAGCTCTTCCTATTGATTATTTAGCCTGAATACCAATTAATAAGGATGTAATCCTCCATCTTTATGTTTAAAAAGAATTTATTTGCTTATTCAGAAGGGTCAGAATGCAAGTTCTAGTGGATGAAGTGGACAGAGCACTTTTGCCCATTGGACTATTGGCTTGAGATTCGACAAAATCATGGATGATTGTACCAGAGAGGGTTTGAAGAAGCCTGTCAAAATGTCTGCACACAGACTGGCCCTGCAGCACAGGAGCAGCAGAATGGACTGCCACAAGGGAGATCTGTCTAGGTATTTATACCATGCTCATTGCCATGGTAACAGCCTTATGAAATGTAGACATTACATACAGAAGTGTTTGTGCTTCCCTGCCTCTCTCACACTCGCTCTTTCCCTCCCCTCCAGCACTAGAGCTTTCATGGATGCTTTTATAGTGAGGAGGCCCAGAATCAAACAGTGACCTGCACTTATTCCTAAAACCTTGGAACTCCTGGGCCAAACTGACCATGTGCGCCCTGGACTGTGCCCTTTAGCACTGGATCCTCCAGTCCTGCATCCATCCACCCATCACAGGTGCTCCTGAACCCCTTGAGTGTGCCTGGTGATTTCAGTGTCCCTCAACAATACTGGAAGGGAATAGCTATGGAGAAGGATCACCAAGACTTAACTCAGTGTGTGTCTCCTGCCTGCGCAGGGACATGGGACACAGCAGCCATAGGGCAGGATGCACCAACCTCAGACTTCAGTGATGGGCTATCTGCCAGGAGTATCGAGCAGTTGTGAAGGGGTGGGTACAAGAGTCATGTCCTCACTCCTACCCTGAGGAAAACTGGCATAATGCCATGCTGCTCTCTGGGCCTTAAAATGGTTTACAACACGGATGCACCCACCCTACACAGCTGAGCGTAGTTTTCAGACTCTGGACCAGCATGGACCATGGATCTCCCACTTCGTCAGAGAAAACATTTTCTATTTAAACAGCTGCATCCCACAGTCATACAAGATGGAAACTCTTCTTTCTGAGGTCACATCTAGCACTGACTGTGTGAATTTTAGGTAGGTACTAATCATGTTTTTGTACTTCCATGCCTCACTGATATGTCATGAAACTTTTTTTCATTAATATCACTTTAAAATGCCCGGGAGCTTATTGAATGAATCTGATAACAATAAAATTGTCCTAACTGACTTTAAAACCAAATTAGTCTATTTCTGCTTCTGCCTACAACCAAGATCCACCCTAAGAGCTGGGTTTTAAGCTCTGGCCCTTTTAACCCACATCTGTATCATTTGCAAAACTAGGTTTAACAAGATGCTTCAAGTTAATATGCTATTGCAACCTAATTTTCTAAAGAAAAAAGCTGACTGCAAGTCTTCAGAAGGAAATATTTAGAAATGCTCTGCCTAGTTTTATGGCAGTTTCTTGCACTAGCCAAGGGAAGAAACCACAAGACCAGGTTTTTGGCATTTTGGAACAGTTAGAGTCAAGAGTGCTATGGAAGGAAAGTGCACGTTGCCTCTTGCTTCCTGCGGACTTCTCCATGCTATGAAATATTGCTGTGGTGGGCTTCAAAGAAATACACATCATTCTCCTTGCCCTAATGGAGTTTATGAATGGCAGGGAAATTATGAATCCTGGAGATTCTGGAATGGGGAATTGAGATGTCTAAAACCAATGGAAAGGTGCATTACAATTACGGTATATTGTTGGATTTTGACTCAGTCTATTGGTTTAAAAATGGTTGTATTGTTCACATAGTGCTTCTTTTGCTGCAGCTACACACATAAGCAGGCACAATACAACACTAGAAATTGCTACCTAGGGATACGATGTTTTGTACACAGTATGATTTCTAATTGCTTGAATAATACTGCACAATGGAATAATTTCTTACTTGGTGAGAGTTGTTTCTGACTGCTTGAGATATAATAATCTCTTGGGAAGTCATGGAGCTGCAAACTATGATGATCTATATAGAGCATTTTGCTAAGTCTGTACTCTTAAAATGCTCAACATTCAGAAAAAAAATGAATCAGGAGAAACTGGTAAAGTAAGTTGCAGCAAATGAATGAGATGGCTCTTCAGAATTATATATAGAACCCTTTTTGGACGCCCACAGTCCCTATATTAAAAACAGTGATTCAGAAAATCAGCTAGCACATTCCTGAACTGAAGTATTGTGTGTAATTTTTGCAGTCCACATTTAAAAAGATGCATTGTTTACAAGAATGAAATGAGCATTACAAGACACTTTTTCAATAAAGCCATTTTGTAGTGTAGTCTCTTTACTTGGATAAGAGCTCTTTTATGTTGCTATTTTTAGTATGCCAGTTTAAATTGTTACATGCATACATGTATTTATAAAAACTAATTTTCTTCTCAGAAATATGTATGAAACAATTCACCCATAAAGGTATACAGTAATATTAAAAAAAAAAAAACAACCAAAAAACCCAAAACAAACCAAACCAACAGAGAGAGAGAAAAATCATATATTCAATGCTTACAGCAAAGAACATGGAGCTGGGAAGCTACTGGGGTTAAAACCTACCCACAACCAGATCGAGAATCACCTTTTGCTTTTTAAGGTGCGTACCACCGTCACTGAACAGGGCTGAAGGGGCTCACTGCAGCCCAAACTCCATGCATCACTCTTCCAGTTCTCCTTACTGGGGGAGGGGCATTTGAATCATTCTGGTTTGTCAGACAAAGAGCAGTAGGCAAAATGTTTGTTCAACTCCCTGGAGGGACAAAGCCCTTTTTCTAACATCAGCTGAGTTGAGCTAAAGGGGAGCTCTCTTGGAAATGATACCACCTACTCCCTGGGCATAGGATGTTCCAAGGCCAGGGATGTGCCTTAAGACCTCAGTGCCAAGGGCACAGCTGGCATCAGGACCTGGTACAGGGGCAGCAGATGCCCTGGCACCATTTCCCAGCAAGCTTTAGGATGCATTCAGGATAGGTGCTGTGACATTATTTAGAAACCTGCAGCTTTTCTGTATGAAGTTATTCTTGATTCTTAACAAGCCTTTTACCTTTACTCTTACCTCTTAGCAGCTCAGAGTAAGAAGTTTTCTGCTGCAATAAACAGCAAACCCTAATGGAAGCCCATCAAGGGAGACCCACAGACCCAGTCCTGAGTGGCAGGAGCCTAACTGCAGCTGCTTTGCACAGAGAGAGAAGGGGATTGTGTGTCCTTTCCCTTTCTTTATTCCACATTCATAACAGGGTGAGAGGCCGCTGGTCCAGTGTAAGCAACATCGATGGTGGCTTTGCACGTTGCGTAGATACTTTAGTATTCTGGAAGCTAAGGCAGTCCCGAACACAAGGTAATACATTATGAAAGTTCGTGTGCTCTGAAAACAGTTTTATATTGGCTTATATTGATGAACCTAAGTCTTTTCTTTCGTTCAGTTCTTAGAGTTATTGACTCAGCTGCCCATCGGGCAAGCAGGTCAGTAGCTCGGTATCAATAGTGAGAATTCCTCAGAGGGACAGCTCCTTGCTCAAACCTCACTCAAAGCCATGAAGGAGAGGAACTACCAACCACAGAACTCTCCTTCTCCACCAAACAGCATATGACTTTTCTGAATGCCCTTGCCCACCTGAGTATCTCTTTGTCTAGGCTCCGTATGGAATGACACTGATGGTGGCTGTGCATCTGGTATAGGTGTGTAAGTAGACTGCAAACTAAGTAACAATTCAAAAAGGATACACCCTAAGGATTTTTTAGGGAATTAGGGCTACCTGGTTGGACTGGAGAATTGTAGCTATTTATTCCCTTCCTGTCTCCTCTGCTCAAAAAGTAGTGGAGGAACTTCCTAATGTATCAGTCAATGTTTCATTCACTGTTGTGATTTTCCTCTGGGCATACTAAATGGTGGGGAAGGGATTTTCTGAGTGGAAACTAAGAGTAACTCTAGTTCTTCAGAGAAACAACAAGCCTTTTTTCCCTTCTAGTGTTAGCAATGAAGAGAGGTCTGCCATGTAGGATGTGATGTACCTGTCATATAGGATGTACTTAAAATACCTGTCATATAGGATGACAGGTCAAGAATAAAGTACATATTCACAATTCCTTTGTTTACTATTTCAGACTAGAAATCAGTGCTGTGCCATCTTCTGAGTTAATGTGGAGATCAGTTTCTGCTGGACACTAACATAAAAGGTGAAACCATAGCAGAAGGATGATTACTGGCAGAATTCCCATAGATATTAAGGAAAGGCAGAATTCATACAGAAGGAATTTAAAGCAGTCAGATATGTTTTGAGTGTGGCCTCTTGTGTACTGTTTCTCCAGTGCTTTTCAAAATGAAGCTGGTACTCACAGAAAGGGCTGTCTAGCAGGTCCTCATTTCCCTGCAGAAAACCCTCTGGCCATGCATTAACAAGACAAGGCTTCCTATGCAGTCCCATTCTAGCCTGTCTCAGGCCTTTGCTGAAGCAACCTGCTTTTACAGTAAGCCAGTGATTGACTTCTCTGCAGAAATTACCAGCAAATGCAACAGCAACTTAAGAGAATCCGGCCCAGTGGAAGTAACTCAGCCAGGATCTGGGATGGTCGTTTGTGTATGAACAGTCCGGGGTGATTTCAGGACGCACTGGGCTATGTCCACACTGGTGACAAAGACAGGAGATGGCAAGTTTTATTCTATTACTGTCACTTGGGGAATTAAAGCCCTTGGAGGTGGCACCAGGAAGAAATGAAATGTCAGCCCTCAGAGAAATCTATGTTCAAGGAGAAGGAGATTCTCCTAATGAATCTTTCACTTGCTCTCTCTGAGATTGTGTCAGCCTGCTGCAAGTCTGCAGTACCTTTCTCTAAACTTCACGTAACAAACAGCACTTCTGCAAAATGCATGAGGCAGTTGCAAGTGGCAATTGTCTCGTTCACCCTATACATGTATATCTGTACATGTACAGAGATGTATAGAGGATACATCAGAGGTATCCTGCCTG
>JBCJKH010012502.1:0-10558 GCA_039877255.1 Loriculus beryllinus
TGTGCCTTCCAAGCTCTTCCCTGCTCTTTGCATCTTCAAACACAAACAGATTCATACCAGGATGTAACCAGTGCTGCTGCTGGCACAGTGCACTTCTGATCCTTCCTTAAAAGAGAGTTGCAAACACCTGGAACAATAAAAAGCAATAAAATATGATGAGAAACAGAATGGTAGTATTTTAATGATGCATTTAGCTCTGGCACACATTGTGACTTGTCAAGAAAGGCCCTGTCAGTTCTCAGTCAACTTCAAGGCACAGGTCTTGTCCATACGGAATAAATTTGAGGGGTTAGTCTTAAAATCACCTTTCAAAGGGACATGAAATGCTTAAATATCACACTGAGGCAGAATGTGCCAGGAAGTGCTCAAGAGCCAGAAAGCCAAAGTAACCTCACAGGCACAGATTACAGCAGCAACCCTGCACTTCTTCCAGAGGCAAAGATGGGATTGCCTCCATCTGGGGATACATTCTGGGGTCACTTCATTTGCTCTGGAGGTACACTGGCTTGTGCTGCTGTGTCACAGCTTACTACTTGCCTGACCTAAGCTCTGGAAAAGAGATTTTAAAAGCTACACATTAATCAAAAACTGCATCATGGCAATTAGATGATTAGTCCATATTAGGTCTTGCTCACTAGTGTTTCTGCTCTTTCTGATGAGGTGAGGATCTGGGATAAATGTGGCTAACCTGAAACCCAGCTTTAAAGGGCTTCACAGCCTCTTCCTGCAGATAGGATGACAGGAGAGAAGAAACAAAGACTGTCACGGGGGCCCACCTTCATTTGCCAAATGCTTCTCTACTTTTGGGAGAACATGGGGTTCCTGTTGCCTCCAAAAGCCACCTTTTGTTCTTCAAAGTTATACCTCAGTATAACCTGAAACTGTTGGCCAAGGTTCAAGAGCCTGTAGGCAGAATCACATATGACACAGGACAAAACTAGTATGCACATGCTACCCCAGCGGTGTGATCTCAGTTAGCTTTCTCACTTCCCTATGGAATTCAGGTATGCAAGTAGATCTAGGCATATTTATGTAAAATAAAATAAGCAAGCAGATTTCCCTGAGCACTGACCACAGTGTAAAGCCCAAAACTGCCATCACATCACAGTTACGCAACAGAGCAGTTCCAGTTCTAGAAAGGAGGCAGAGAGTGCATGCAAAAATCATCAGATATTTGAAATAGTTAATACGGGGTTTCTAATAAGGAGCTGGAAAATGTTTCATCCAAAGTCTGATTGTAGCACTGAAATGCACCTGCATGGGGGTTTGGGTTATTTTTATTTTTGTTTCAGAAACTAAGTAAGAGTCTTGGAGGATGAAGAGTTAGCACAAAAGCAGTTCATTTCCAAACCATGCCCTCTTGCAGCTGCTGTCAAGAGCAGTCTGCTAGATCACAGAAACACCAGTAACTTCCATTTTTTTAAATAAATAAATAGGAAGATAGATGGTTTGTTCTATCAAGGCAGTCTTCTAGTGGGTGTCCTCATTTCCTGCCCAAAAGTACCATACATCATTTTGCTACCAGTAATGTTTCTTAGCTATATATGACACTACATAGGATCACAGAAGAGAAAAAAAGAGCAGGGCCCATATTTAAGGAAAGTTTGGTTCTGCTGTGTAGCTGATGGCTGCTGAAAAGGAAAAGGTCCCTCGATTTATCTAACGGAGCTGGAGCACAGCAATCACATCAGAGCCCTTTTCACATGATACAGAAAGACCCAGGACAGTTGCTGTCCTAGTTAAAATATTTTCTCTTAAAAAAAGCCCATTGCAAAGTATTTAAAAAGCCTATTGTAGAGGCCCTGAAGTGCAATAGGTTTACCAAAGAAGATTTTCAGGCTTGGGAGATTTCACAGAGCTGACAGTTACTTTATGAAATTATAACTGAAGATCAATCTTACATGCTTTTCCGTACTTTAATGTCTTTTTGGAAGTGAAACAGTCAAAACTTTGATGAACCACAACTCAGAAGCAAAGGTGAGGGAGGAAAAGAAAGAGAATGTCAAGTTCATGCTTTGATTAATACTGACAGAGAAGAAATAAGTTCTGTTCCAGACCGGGTGCCATGGGATGGCAATTTCTCAGTGCCTCGTTGCTGTCTTTGTGTAGGAGTGGGAAAACAGTTCAGCTGTTGGCACAAAAGAAGAGAGTTTTGTGCTGCACTCTGGCACTTTGGGTGGCAGGCATGAGGCAAACACTAAGCAGCAAAGCTACTGAAATAAGAAGAGAGGAGGGTGATACTGGTTTACAGGCAGAGTAAAATGTTCCAATTTTAATACTGACAGGAAGTTTATAAACTTCTTTCCATGCTGCAGGTGCCAGCCTCAGGGGGCTGCTGAAGAGTACAGAGCAGAAGAAGGTTTGATGTTTGTTTTCTTAAAGCACTTTGAGGCCTGCTTTGGGGACTAAATATTGGCTTATATTCCAGGAAAGACAACCTCCTCTGAGTGATCCATTACTTCTAATCCACAACCTATTACAGAGCGCTGCTCTGTCAGATTCTTGATTTCCCTTGGGACAGTGGTATAATGTGAAAAGGTTAATGGGAGCTAGGAACATTCATACCAGTTACAGCATCAGGCAACTCAGTTCAACTTACTGGAAAACTTCTTTCTTTTAGTCAGAGTAGGTGCAGGTTTCTTTGGAATTGTCTTTAGAGAAAGACACATCACAAGAATATCGTCAATGCAATAATCTCAGTTCAAGCAAAGATAAATCTCTTGAGCCATATTCCAGTACTTCTCTCAGGCCCTGGATGCTAACCTTGATTACTAGGACAGCTGTGCAGTACTACGCTAAGATAGGGCTTGATCTCCAGACTGCCTAACCCTTCCTCCACAACCAGAATTTCCATCCCTGGTGACTAGTGATATAAACTCCTCCTTCAGGGCAACGGGAAAGAAAAGGACCCAGGTGCTGTATTTCTGTATTTTCAGCTGTTCTGCACTACAGTTTATCTTGAGCAAATCACTTGGGCTTTGTGCTTTACACACTTCCACACAGTGATGGTGTATGAGGGGACAGTCCATCGATAATAGTAGAACACTTGTTTTGTTCCCCAGCCAGGAACTTGAAGCATTGTGCTAAGAATTTAAGAGCTATTGCAAACCTTCAGGATAGCACTAAGTAACCATCAAGAGTGACCAATACGAGTTAAGAAAGATATTTCCCTTAACCAGTTATGCAATTAGTTCCACTTCAGGAAGAGGAGAGAGAATAATTCAGTTCTGTTAGCTTAAAGGAAATTTGAAAGACCTGAGGAAAGAAAATAAAAGTTACTCATGAATGGTCATCTCCCTCTCTGAGGGGAAGAGAAATAAGAATTAATTTAGTTGAAATGAACTTGCATAATGTCACTGAACAAGTCTGGCCTTTGCATTTATTATTCCTAAATACTTCCATTTGAGGCTCATGCAACAAGACCTCTTTCTCATGTAGGGACCTTCCATTAGCACTCCCACGAGAGTCTTGAGATACAGGAACACTATTATCTTCCTTTTCCAGTGGGGAATAAAGGTAAGCTGGGGCTCTGTGGTTGCCCAAGGTCACTGGTAACTGAACCCAGGTTTCAATTCACAAGCTACCGACTTTGCATTGCTTTGTTCTTTCTCTCTTTACTTTGCCAAAGGGTCTCAGTGTCACTGCAAACTGCCTCCTTGTTTTACATATGCACTGGTGAAGAATAAAAGAAACTATACATTATTCTAAAGGTGGCAGGATAAGCAGCACCATCCACCTCTGCACTCCACATGGCTATTCTCACTTGAAACAGCACAAGCCTTAACTCCGGTAAGTAAGAGCAGATTCAGGCCCACAAAGTTTTGGTTTGATTATGAGGAAGTTACTCTGGAGACAAAACCAAACAAAGCCTACATAAACGTCTTTTCTCTTTAGCCTTTATTCAGAGTTTCTAAAACATGTAGATCTCCATCTTCCAAACCACTATTCATCAAAACCCCAAATAACAGAGTGCTTCAATTGTAGACTGTGTACAGCCTACACCACTGCCTAGACAACCCAACAGTTCTAACAGGAGGCACTAGTGTCTTACAGAGCTTTAATGATTTTGCTGGAACTTAACTGATTTACATTCTTTCTGTCTATAACTTTTCATATAATTCCTCAGACACTGGATGTTTAGTGCTCTTGTAGACACAAGAAACACTTTTAGCACTTAGCTCAAGACCTCTAAAGCCCCTTTCCTGGTTTCTACAACACGTTTTGACGCCCGAACTAGGAAAAATCTACCTAAACTGCCAGCATGTAAGTGAAGTCTATTTTAACCGCTCCTGGTAAGGCATTGCCAATCTGTCCAGGCATACACTCTAGATTTAAAATGCTCCATTTCTGTACTTAATTTTGGAACTTTAAAGTATGAGCAAGTCACTCAAAGGTGTATGCATGGACAAAGCCATGCAAATACAAGAGTTTGGGTGTAGTCCCATATAGGATAAAGATCCATAAGCCTTCTCTTACTCGGTGTCATACAAGGTTACAGGGACTGCCACAGTCTAAACCCCAGCCCTCACCGAGACTGAATAAAACCAGATAAATCACTTTTTTTAGCATTCTCCTGTTCTCTCATTGATCATTGCCAGGCACAAGGGGGGCTTTTCCCCTCCCTGAATCACTGGCAGTACTATTGAAGAACAGGGATGGGGTTCAAGTAGTAAGAGATGCAATTCTTCCATAATACTGCTTGGATTATGTTGTCAATCCCTTTCTCTATAGCAACAGACATCGAGTATCGGCGGGGGTTAATGGAAAGTGAGATTTCCAGGTGATATTATGATTCAAGGAGTACAAGTTTCAGTAAAGCAAGGCAGCAAATGTAATACTTCTGATAAATTTCTATGTGTAGTCAACGTCGCCAGTAGTTCAAACTTCTCACCCCAAGCACGTTTCTAAGAGCTGGCTGTATGACAGAAAATTTCCATTCTTTCTAAACTAGCTGTTTTTTCTTAAAATAAACTTCTAGTCTGAGTGAAATGCCTGCGGTAACATTCCTCTGAAAAGCCCCAGTGCCTCTGCATCTCCTCTTTCAGTAGAGTTTATAGACTTTATTTGCATTTTCAAGCATAAAACTATTAATATAGCATGCCAACACCTTCCAGTAGCAGTTATTACAGCGGAGCTTTAGGTAAACTAGAGACACGTTAGGGTCTGGGAACACAATAACAAATTACATCCTTATACAAACTGCAGTTTTGTTTACTTAAAGGAGTTCTCCCTCCCAACAAGAGCATATATTTAGCTGTCAGCCAGGTAAAGCATTCTTAAGAGCAAACCTGGTTTATTTTATCATATTGACAGCTTTTTGTAATGCTCATTTTTCCAGAGTAGACGGATGAATTGCAAATCAGGGGCTGTGAGTCGTTTTCAAGAGCCACTATTAGGTTACTATGAAACCCCAAATCTCTTTTTCCAGGAGCGATATGGTTAAAATAATATTTATTCTTTATAAAAGCACCTTGATAAAAGTCTCTGCAGTAAAAAACTAACAACAAATGATAAATCCTAAACTACATATTAGCATTGTTTTTGCAGTGTGCAGGTAGATACCGCCACATACCTTGATCCATTTCCAGAACAAAAACCAGATTGGTTTTTGGCATTCCGAAGCAACAGGATGAGCGCATTTGCAATGGGAACCAGAGAAGGCCTTATGTTAAATGTCATTCCCTGCCTCCTCCTAGTATATCTTGAGCTCCTAATTTTGTTGCATCTATTTCCAATCAGTGGCTTGAATGAATTCTCATGGGTTGCCTGCAACACCTCTTGCTTGCTCATGTCTCAGGTAATCAAAATCCTACAAATAAAATTACTGTCACATTTCAGGTCTGGAAGTCATTGCTCAAAAAAGAAAGCATCCAAATACATGCATGGAACTAAGAAAGAATGAGATGCCATGACTGATCCAGCCAACTTACCTTCCCAGAAAGAGAAAGGAGAAGTACCCAGACCTCACTATCCCCTTGCATATTTGCCTGCATTTGTAGCAGCAGATCAGTGAAACTGAGATTAGAGGGCACTAAGGTTTTGACACATGTGACAAATCTTGTTCCTGTATAGCTGCACACCTCCCAGCTCTGGACTGGGGAGACCAAGGAAAAGGGAAGAAATTCCTGCTCTGATCCCTCCAACACTTTAAAACCCTCAGGCCTTATAGTGCCACTGGCAGGGGCAGGATCTGCAGCAGCTGGCTGTGAGTTGTGGTGGTGCATTCACATCCTCGCAATGGCACCAGGCAAATCAGCACATGTAAGCTTTGCATCTGAACTACCAGACATTAGCAGATGCATTTGACTCTTTTAATACCCAACTTACTTGCTTCCTGGTGTGATATTACGTGCTGAAGACAGCTACAGACATGAATTACCTATTTTCCTTCAGCCAAAAGAAATAAATATTTATGGCTAATTATGGCTTCCTTTCCTCCCCTGAGTTCACTTGGATGAACTGCTGCAGTAAGTGCAAACACAGCGAGGCTGAGCCAAGCAGGGCAAGCACCCATACATCCCAGACATGGGTAGCAGCTGCTATGCCTCCAACCATGGGAGCAGAACAGTAAACACACAAACTTCATAGCAACACCAACCCCCGTCTGCACAGTCATTCAGGGTGAGTGTGATTCCTTCTGCCCCACATTGCGATTCTGTGGGTCAGAGCTGCAGAGACAGCTTCAGTATTCACCATGAGGGGTCTTGGAACAAACTTCCAGTGGCTTTACAGCAAGATGATCAAGAAACAGTCCTCTGGGATCCAGAGGCCAAAAACTTCTCCTGGTTGTGCCTGCCGAGTTTTGGAGCCCTGGTGTATGTAACTGGCATGAAGGTGGTGGTGAATGCCACCATCTGAATGTGCACTGGTGGTATTTCACAGTGTAATTCTCATAATGCTGCACAGAGAAACAATAAATAATGCTGCTGAGGCCTGCTCAGAAATGCAACACACAGCACAATTCATACACAGCTTTGCCTCAAAATTATTTTTAAACCAAAGAAATCCACAGAAAATGTACTTTATGCCAAATACCTCCCACTGTTAGTAGCTACAGAGCCAAGAGCTTGGGTTTTGTATAAGGAGTTCATTGAGATGCATGTTGCAGTATTGCAACATTGCAGTGTTGCAATATTGCAGCACTTACAGTGCTGCTGTAAGCAAGTCAAAACCAAATTATCCCAAGTTATTCTGCTGAATACAGTGACAGAGAAGGATGCCTGCATTTTGTCAGACCCCCGTCGGTGGCCATAGATGCTGCAGGAATTCCTGCTAACCCATGGGAGACCACTCTTAGAGGCAGATGTTCAAAACCAGCTATCGTTATAGTCAAAACGGAGGCGAACGCCTAATAATGTAAAATCTGACTTGCTGAAATCCCTTCCTGTGCTTCCGACATAAAGGAACACCACGGGTTTTGAGACCTTACAAGAAACGCGCCGTCTAGTGGCAGCGATCGGGAACTGCGGCACGGAGGAAAGAGTTCTCAAACCCCATTCCGTGAAGACTGTGGCAAAGTAGAGGAGTAATACTGACAATATGGGACTCGTCAGAAACCCTGACACACGGTAATATTATATTCCACGAGTTCATGCAAAAATTGCCTTTTTAAATAATGACAAAAAACACCGGGTGATCACGCAGGTATTCCGCTGGATGGGACTTTCTTTCATCACACGCCTGATGTTTGCTTCCCTTTCTCACCCAAAACCAGTCCAAATGTGTGAATTATGGATTCACACTTCAAAATACCATGCACTTGCCATTATTTGTAATAAATTAAAGTGGAGAGCTCTGGTGTTGGGGAAAAAGAAAGGCTTTGTTTACCTACACCATCTCCCTACACATCCTAGTATTTGATCCCAGAATACTTGTTTTTACTCAGCATTCCCAGCAGCTCTAGGCAAATCTTCTGCTAGCTCTGCATTTTTCAGTATAAAACTGTGAGCAGGTTTCAGTAAGTAAAATGCTCTGTATTGATAAATAATCTCATGCCAAGAGTTTAACACAGGGAAGCCAATTTCTGAACTGGAAATGGACCCCATAAAGATGCAGTTAAAAAAAAAAAGAAGAAAAAAAATCGTGAAGTTGGGGGTTTTGGGGGTTGTTCAGGGTTGGTTTGGTTTTGTGGGGTTTTTTGTTTGTTTGAGGGTTTTTTTGTTTGTTTGTTTGGCTGTTTCATGGCTGAGAAACTGCATACTAGCAAATCCTACAGTAATGAAGAACAAATAAAGAGGAAACAGTAAAGCATGTAGATCAGTGAGGTTACTTCAGTAGAGATGGCAACAAAACCCACCACAATTCAGAAATGTTTCATTTCTTCCTCTGCACCAGCACTGAGTAAAGTTTCAGCACCTTTTAGCATTCAAGTAGCATCCTTCGAAGGGAAGCTGAAAGTGGAAGGATTTTCACAACAGTGAACTGTCTGTACAGTTGAGGCAGATGTCGGTCAAGCAAACCTTTTTCATTTTGATATTAAGGAAATGCTTTCAAATGGTGAATGAGAAACCCTGCCAAGCACTGACTATGCTCAAAGGACTGGACTAAACTGGAGATGCCAGATTAAAAAAAAAAAGACAATTTTAGATTTCATTTCTCTTTAAATTGACATTGCACAGTTCCAGGATTATGCATTTACTTCAGAAGTTGAAGTATTCCCCAGAAGCTCCCAGGTAAGCATTCCATTTCACAGAGCTGCAGGCTGAGACAAGCAGACAGATTAGGTTGTCACACGTCATCTCACACCAAACAACTCTGCTCTGTCACAAGCATTTGTTGATGCTTGAGGTCTTTTACTTTCTAAAACATTGTCACCTTCAGATTTCCCATGGAGCCTGCCTTCACTTGCAATGCTGGAAGCAGAAAGGGGAGGTTGGGAGCAAAAATTTGTGTGGGGTCTTAGCACTACCAGTAAAAGCCACCAACTTGTGAGCAAAGGGGGGAAGTTTTGTGGGTTCATGAAGCAAGTTTCCTCAATGCATTCCCTAGTAACCAGCCACCTACCGGCAAAACAAGCCTGCATCTCAGTAAACGTTCCTTTTCCTCCAAGCAGTTTCACCTGCCTTTCACACAAGACAAGGGGGAAAACTGCTGTGGTTTTCCTGAGCTGAAGGCCAAATTGCAAGCTTTGTTTACCTGGCATTATAAAACACCTTCTAGCAGTCTCTTAGGTTTCAGATCAGCATTTTAGCAGCAGATAAAAGTGCCCGCAGGCATAGCTCTGAGCCCATTTGGATTCTTTTATGTCTCAGTTTCCCTATATGAGGGATTAGACTAGCAGGGTTTTGCCAAACTTGGCAGCCAGGAAAGGATGAGCAGCACATTTCCCTCCCGGCTTTTTTAGCTATGTACAAGGTGACTGAATTCAGCCAAGTTTGAATGACTTACATGAATACAGGGCCGGTGTACAGCAGTGATGAATCATCTTTCCCTCCATGCTTTCTTGTACAATAATGTATTGCAGACCTCTAATTCTGCTGCTAAACATCCATAATCTTCTGACAACTCGAGAGTCTCCAGGGGTTTCATGTTTGAAACAGGGCAACAGACACAGGTCAGTAAAAGCAGACTTCAGTAAATCAAAGTTAAAAAACATAAAGACTTCTATTTTTACCACATGTGCATTTTAACAGCAAAGTGGTTTACATCACTGCAACTACTGACAAGTTACCAGAAGTCATTATTAATGAGACCAACAAACAAACAAACAAAAATGAAAACCCACAAAACAAAAAACTACACTCCCACAAACACATTCTCCTTCCCTCTGTAGAGGTATTTCACCATATAGGGCCTCTACTCTTTCTTACACACCAGCAACTAAGTACAGCAAAACACACATACATGACATCTGCTTTTCCTGGATCTACTTTGCCTGAGCCTCTCCATCTCACCTGCTTCTACTGACCGACACCCATGAAGACATTCTAAAGGGCATCACCATCAGCAGGCAAGACTTACCTCTTAGGCTTCATCTGTCTCCAGAAAACCCAGTCAGGTGTCCATCCCACCCCCCTTAAACTGTTTCCATACTTTCCTCCCTGCAAGTAGACAAACCAGCTCTCCTTTCTACTGGCAACACCTGTATTTCAGCTCCTGCCCACCCCTTGCTCCCCACATGGCTCCCTCTGGCCAGCAGCATCCTACAGGGTTCACAGAAGCAGCCCTGGGATACCCCAAAGAATCAGCAAGCCAGCAACATTGTCACGATATGAGGGTCTGAGCTGGACTTTCAGAGGCTTTTATCAATTTCAGCATGGGAATACCAAGTTTTCATCACATGTCTGATGTTACATGGCATTCACATCACGTAGAAAGGACCAGTCTGATTACATCAGTCACCTCAAAGAAAAACAGAAGTATATGCCAGTGATTCTTTCTCACCAAGGAGAATAGCTAAGCTTGTCTTCAGCAGTCAGTCAAGGCTCCAGCAAAACCTGTTCTACCAAAGATAAATGATCCTGCCCCTCTACTCTTCTCTCGTGAGACCCCACCTGGAGCATTGTGTGCAGTTCTGGTGTCCTCAACATAAAAAGGACATGGAACTGTTGGAACAAGT